>CM053037.1:178705765-178778265 GCA_028564925.1 Lithobates sylvaticus
GCAAAATTCCGACGCATGCTCGGAAACAATTTGACGCATGCTCGGAAGCATTAAACTTCCCTTTTTATAGTGCCGTTGAACGTGTTGTATGCCGCAGTGTTATTGACCGTCGGAATTTGGTGTGAACGTGTGTAGGCAAGACAATTTGAGCGAAATCCCTTTGGAATTCCGACAGGAAAACCATCAGAGCTTTTTCCGACGAGAATTCCGACCATGTGTACGCGGCATTAGCAGCTTCTGATGACGTCTCAATTGATGACGAAACGTGTAAGACTGGAACACACATTGCGCTACGTCACGTATTTATGGAACTAGAGTTCTGTGAATGAAGAGACTAAAGTACCGATGGCCTTTGTGGCTGACAGCTTGTAGTTCTCAATGAACTGAGAGTGCTGGTGAGCGAGCTCGCAGTTCATTGATTCTTCCCGGACTGAAGTAACTATTGGAAATGCAAACGTTCCCTAGTCTGACCTTCAAAAGCAAAATTGGACCTCTGTCCTCTAAGGCTTCGATTCACATCTATGCATGTTGCTTTTGAGCGTTTCTGGGGCAGATTAAAAATTGCAAAATGCAAATCGTGGCAAAAACGTACTACATGCTTTTCTGCAGCTTCTCTATTGAAGTCTGTTGAACCAAAAAAAAATGCACAGTTTTGCATTTAAAGTCCCTGAACTTTTCTGAAAGCGCATAGGCACAAAAATGCATTGATGTGAACGTGTTATTATTATTATTATTATTATTATTATTATTATACAGGATTTATATAGCGCCAACAGTTTACACAGCGCTTTACAATATAAAAAGAAGACAATACAGTTATAATAAAATAAAATACAAGAGGATTAAGAGGGCCCTGCTCAGAAGAGCTTACAATCTAATAGGGTGGGGCAGGTGGTACAAAATGTTGTAACTGTGGGGAACGAGCTGATGGAAGTGGTAGAAGATTAGTTGGAGACGTGATAGGCTTTCCTGAAGAGATGAGTTTTCAGGGATCGCCTGAAGGTAGCAAGAGTAGGGGATAGCCAGACAGGTGGAGGTAGTGAGTTCCAGAGGGTGGGAGAGGCTCTGAAGAAAACCTGGAGACGAGCATGGGAGGAGGAGGAGTTCCATAGGAACCCATGTTAAAAAAAATGTCCTGCAAAAATCATTAAAAAAAAAAAAAAAAACGCATTGGTGTGAATGAGTCTAATGTATGTCAACACCATTTGAACCCATACCATCGATACGAGAGTTATGAGGGGGTGGCAGCTCACAGGATAAATCACGTGTGTGTATGGGAAAAAAGCAAATTGTTCAGAGTTGTCTGAGTGTCCATCTACTGGACTTTCTCTGCCAATAAGCCGTTGTCTGACTCTCATATTAATGGATATTTAATCTTGTTTGTGCAGATCAAGCTCAGGATAACACTCAGTTTGCTTTTGTGAATGTCCTGACCCGAGGGGACCTCTCCACTCTGCGCTGGATCGCCTCTCCCCTGCGTCACTTTCAGCCCACTAACCCCAACGTGAAACTGTGTAAAGTCTACTACGCCTCGCTCAACTTCCGGGACATCATGCTGGCAACCGGGAAACTACCCCCTGACGCCATCCCAGGTAAGATCTTCTATTGCTATAGCAGGAAACATACTGGTCAACCAATGTATAAGATTGCACAGTGGTTGGTAAGAGGACTTTGCCATTGAATTTGATACTGCTGATACCCATAAAGGACACGTGCACTTTCAGTTATCATTTAATTAGATAAAGGGTTTCTGTTTTATTCACCACAACAGATTCTGCAATTTCAAATTTATAAAAAAAAAAAAGTTGGCCAATGGAGAATTTCCAAGCAGATGCTTGGATGATTACTGTGTTTATTGGCGTAAAACACTCACCTTTTCACCATGAACATCGGGTGCAAACAGTGCGAACGGCCAATACTTAAATTTTAGCTGCCTCGGAGGGGACGGGAGGGGGTTGGGTGAGCGCCGTCAGATTACATACAGTGAGAATCTCCTGTTTACTTTGGCGGCCATTGTAATAGGAAATCCCATCTCCTGGGCCGCAATTGGACCACTGTTCTGTCTATCATAGGAGATTCTCACTGTATGTAATCTGACGGCGCTCATCTCGCCCCCTCCCTGTCCCATCTAGGCTGCAGATGGGCATCGATCAGGCTGCACTGGTGGCAATGGTGAGGCTGCTGCATTGGTGGCAATGGTGAGGCTGCTGCATTGGTGGCAATGGTGAGGCTGCTGCATTGATGGCAATGGTGAGGCTGCTGCATTGATGGCAATGGTGAGGCTGCTGCATTGGTGGCAATGGTGAGGCTGCTGCATTGGTGGCAATGGTGAGGCTGCTGCATTGGTGGCAATGGTGAGGCTGCTGCATTGATGGCAATGGTGAGGCTGCTGCATTGGTGGCAATGGTGAGGCTGCTGCATTGGTGGCAATGGTGAGGCTGCTGCATTGGTGGCAATGGTGAGGCTGCTGCATTGATGGCAATGGTGAGGCTGCTGCATTGATGGCAATGGTGAGGCTGCTGCATTGGTGGCAATGGTGAGGCTGCTGCATTGGTGGCAATGGTGAGGCTGCTGCATTGGTGGCAATGGTGAGGCTGCTGCATTGATGGCAATGGTGAGGCTGCTGCATTGATGGCAATGGTGAGGCTGCTGCATTGGTGGCAATGGTGAGGCTGCTGCATTGGTGGCAATGGTGAGGCTGCTGCATTGGTGGCAATGGTGAGGCTGCTGCATTGGTGGCAATGGTGAGGCTGCTGCATTGAAGGCAATGGTGAGGCTGCTGCATTGAAGGCAATGGTGAGGCTGCTGCATTGATGGCAATGGTGAGGCTGCATTAATGTGGACTGATGAGGCTGCATTGATGGCACTTGTGAGGCTGCAGATGGGCATTAATCAGGCTGCATTGATGGCAATGGTGAGGCTGCTGCATTGATGGCAATGGTGAGGCTGCAGATGGGCACTGACCCTTATTTTGCTTCAAAGTTCCTTATTTAAAATTAAATTTTTTTTCCCCTGAAACTTCCCTCTTAAAATGAATGTGCGTGTTATACACCAATAAATACAGGTCGTTTCTATTTGGCCACAGAGCTTAGATAAAGAGCTATCCAGAGAAATGTCTCATCCTTCAGTCCAAAAAGCAATAAAAAAATTTACATTTAACCATGGTTGGGAAGGGGTAAAACCCATCGGATTATTTTTAGCTGTTGGTATCCTGTTGAGGAGGATCCACCTGTCCTGGGGGTGCAAATAGGAAATAGGAGGAAATTGCTCCAAAGTGAAGAGAATTCCCAGAGAGTAGCCACCAGAACGTGTGTTCTAATTAGAGGGGTTCTCCTCACCTCCTCCACTGGTGACACCTAGAACATTTGGGATTTTCCATCAATTTCTATAATGGTCACCAGGAAAAACACAAAAATTGGTATCTTGCCAAGTTTCCCAAAACCAGGGAAAATTTCATTTGTGTTCCATGTAGATGGCATTGAATAACCCCCTCCTTTTCTTTAATGCTGTATATGATTTGGAATATTTGATCTTGGCTAGTATGTTGCGATATGTTTGTTAATCATTCATTTGTCTTCTTGTTTTCTTTTTTTTCGTTACAAGGTGACTTGGCGCTGCAGCAGTGCATGCTTGGAATGGAGTTTTCTGGCCGTGACCCTGCTGGCAAAAGAGTCATGGGGCTTCTTCCAGCTAAAGGTCTTGCCACCGCTGTGGATGCTGATCAGCGCTTCTTGTGGAATGTTCCTGAGAACTGGTAAATAAAACCAATCTATAATGTTGATCAGTGATGGCGAACCTTGGCACCCCAGATGTTTTGGAACTACATTTCCCATGATGCTCGGCCATACCGCAGAGTGCATGAGCATCATGGGAAATGTAGTTCCAAAACATCTGGGGTTCCAAGGTTCGCATCACTGATTTAGATAGTTGTAGGGCAAGGTAACAGGTTCACTTGATTGCACTCCTAAACCCCCCCCCCTCCCCCTCCTTCCCTTGCTACTTATTCCTACCTTCTGTAACCCAGTTGTCCTCAGAGCCAAGTGAAGTGCCCAGTATCAACACCAAGTCTACGTAATGTCACATGGGCTGCCCTTTACTTTGCCCCAAATTGTCAAAAGGTTTATTTTTAACCACTTCAATACCGGGCACTTAAACACCTTCCTGCCCAGACCAATTTTGAGCTTTCAGCACTCTCACACTTTGAATGACAATTGCGCGGTCATGCTACACTGTACTCAAATGAATTTTATCATTTTTTTCCCACAAATAGAGCTTTCTTTTGGTGGTATTTGATCACCTCTGCGTTCTTTATTTTTTGCTAAACAAATAAATAAAAAAAGACCGAAAATTTTGAAAAAAAATATGTTTTTTTGTTTCAGTTTCAAAACTTTGTAAATAAGTAAGTTTTCTCCCTCACTGATGGGCACTGATGGGGCTGCACTGATGGGCACTGATAAGGCTGCACTGATGGGCACCGATGAGGTGGCACTGAGGTGGCATTGATGGGCACTAATATGTGGCACTGATAGGCGGCACTGATGGGCGACACGGATGGGCACTGATGGGCGACACGGATGGGCACTGATAGGCGGCACAAATTGGCACTGATAGGCGGCACGGATGGGCATGGATAGGCGGCACGGATGGGCATGGATAGGCGGCACAGATGGGCATGGATAGGCGGCACAGATGGGAATGGATGGGCACTGATAGGTGGCACGGATGGGCACTGATAGGTGGCACGGATGGGCACTGATAGGCAGCATTGTTTTGTATTGATGGATGCCAATCAGTGCCAAACAATAATGCATGCCAATCAGTGATGCCCATTGTGGGCACTGTTTGGCAACCATTGTGGGCACTGTGTGTCATCCCTGGTGGTCTAGGGTGGCATACCTTGTGCTGCGCATCCCTGGTGGTCTGGTGGCGTCCCTGGTGGTCCAGTGTGGGCATCCTCGGGGGGGGGGGCTGTGCTTATAATCATTCAGCACAGACACCCCCTGTCAGAGGAGCAGCTGATCGGCTCTCCTCTACTCGCATCTGACAGACGCGAGTGAGGAAAAAACGATTACCGGCTCTTCCTATTTGCACTGTGATCAGCCGTGATTGGACACGGCTGATCACGTGGTAAAGAGTCTCCGTGGGAGACTCTTTACCATGATCGTAGTTGCGGGGTGTCAGACTGCCACCCCGCAACAACGATCGCCGCGATGCGCGCCCCCGGGGGCGCACAGTGGCTCAAAATCCTGAGGACGTCCTATGACGTCCGGTCAGGATTTGACAACCACTTTGCCGACGTCTATTCACAATGGGCGGGCGGAAAGTGGTTAAGGATCAATCGGCACAAAACTGATTTTGTATAGATGCTGGTGGATTAAAATGCAGAGATTTGCACTATATGGCCAAAGCTTTGTGGACACCAGACTGTCAAACTAATACGAGCATGTTGAACATCCCATTCCACAACCATGGACATCGATAAGGCGTAGGGTCTCCTTTGGGGCTATAACAGCCTCATTTCTTCTGCGAAGGCTTTCCACAATATTTTGGAGTATATCTGTTGGAGTTTGAGCCCATTCGACCAAAAACTGTGAGGTCCAGTATTGATGTTGGATCAGAAGACCAGGCTTGAAATCATTGTTTAATACATCCCAAAGGTGTTCAGTTGGGTTGAGGTCAGGGCTCTGTGAAGGCCACTAGAGTTTCTCCACACCAAGCCTATCAAACCATGTCATTTAAGAGCCGGCTTTGTACACAGGGGCACAGTCATAGAGCCTTCCTCAAACAGTCACCACAGGGTTGGCTAAGATATCTAAAATGTCTTTGTATGGAGTTCTTACTCCCGAGCCACTTATTATTCAGATATCTACAGCTTCGTCACGCAATACGGACACAGTTTACGAATCTTACACCCACACTACATACACCCCCTGTTCTAAACATCATCCTAGGCACAGAATCTTCGAAGCTCGTATCTAATCTTTACTATACACTAATGCCCTGTACACACGGTCGGAAATTCTGACCACAAAATCCGTCTGATTTTTTTTCCGACGGATTTTGTCCGACACTGGTGTTGCATACACACGGTCGGACAAAGTTGTTGGAAAATACGATCATTCTGAACGTGGTGACGTTCGTTGCGTACGACGGAACTACGTAGAGGCTAGTAGCCAATAGGTTTGGTCTCCTAATTTGATCTGAGCATGCGTGGCACTTTGTCCGTCGGAATTCTCTACACACGATCGGAAAAAGTCTGATCGGATTTTGTTGTCGGAAAATTTGAGAGCAGGATCTCAAATTTTTTCCGTCGGAGATTCCGACTGAAAAAGTCAGATGGAGCCCACACACGGTCGGATTTTCCGGCAACATGGTCCAATCTAAGGCCTGTGCGTGTATACATATTACGTGTGCGTGTATACATATTACGTGTGCGTGTATACATATTACGTGTGCGTGTATACATATTACGTGTGTGTATACATTTTAGAATACATGAGTACTCAGAATACATATTTTACATACAGTATATACATACTAGAGTACAAAAGAGTGCTCAGAATCCAGCACTGTAAACACTAATACAAGGCATCTCTGTTCTCTTGCAGGTCATTGGCTGATGCCGCCACAGTGCCAGTGGTCTATGCTACAGCTTACTATGCACTGGTTGTACGAGGACGTTTACGGAAAGGCGAAAGTGTTCTCATCCATTCTGGATCCGGGGGGGTCGGTCAGGCAGCTATTGCTATATGTCTTAGCATGGGGTGCCAAGTGTTCACAACAGTGGGTAAGTGCTCTTGAATTTTATATATTTTTCTAATTTTGGTTTTTGCATGTGTGGATATACTGTGTGCACCTAGTACCATTCTATGAAAATATATCTCTGTAGAGAAATATGTAGGTGTTGGCCATCTGCAATCACATTTCCACTGCTGTTTTCTATCAGGATTTAAAGCCTTAAAACTCTTTATTTAATTCTGGGTTGACCGGAATTTTTTTCCCCTTCAGAATGGGCACACAATCGCATACATGCAGTATATATGCACTTTTATTTAAAAATCCTAATACAGGAGGTCCCTGACTTACAAACATCCGACTTACAAACGACTCCTACTTACAAACGGAGGGAGACAACAGGAAATGAGAGGAAATCTACCCCTAGAAAGGGAAATTCACTCCTGTAAGAGTTATTATGGGTAAAAGGTGTCTCCACTGATGCTTTATCACCAGTCCATGCTTCCCTAATAACCCAAAATTTTCAAAATCCAATTGTCATTGGGACAGAAGGTAAGGTGAAATCTTCTGAACAGGGGCATAGACAGCAAAACAAATGTTACAGGGGTAATAACCCTTCTCTATGTTATCTAAAAAACTTAAAAATACATTTTTTGGCTGGAGCTACGCTTAAAAAATGTACCTGTTCCGACTTACAAACAGATTCAACTTAAGAACAACCCTACAGTCCCTATCTTGTTTGTAACCCGGGGACCGCCTGTACTCATGTAAGTGGATCAAGAATTAGTTTTACTTGAAAGGACTTTATTGTATCAATAATAAGGTGCCAGTAGTGGACCAGCTTAGGGTAACGCCAAAATATATGTAAGAGATCCTCGGGGGAAGTACAGCATCTTGGGCAATGTGGACTCTCCCTACGGTTCCACTGATGGAGCTTCATAGGCGTTCTGTATATACCTTGTGTAGCATAAAAAGTTTAGATAAAGAGAACATCTATAAAATCATGTACTTCTGGTATATGACCCCGGATGTGTTACACGCCATATATCCAACTAGCTCCGATCGGTGCTGGCGTTGCCTGGGGGATAGGGGCACCCTCCTTCACATATATTGGAGCTGCCCACGAATCTGCCCTTTCTGGACCTCGGTCCAACAATTACTGACCCATCTAGTTGGAGGACCGATCCCCTTTACCCCAAAATTTTTTATACTTGGTCTGTCCCCACTTAAAATCCCAGTGCCCCATAAGAAGTTGGTACGCCACGTCCTTACAGCGGCCCGTTGCCTAGTGGCACTTAATTGGAAAAAACGCTCTTCCCCCCCCCCCTCTCCTAGAGGCCCTGCATGCCAGAATACGGGATGTGGAGCTAATGGAAAAATATAAAATTTAAACTGGACGCCCATAACAGGGTCTGGGAGTTGTGGCACCTCCGGGAGGACCCACCATAACCAGGTAGGACAAGCCAGAATGACAATCTCTTTACTTCTTTCCCCTCTTTCTTTCCTCTAACCACGAGTCCCCTAGCGACTCCTCTGACCATTTATGCAAGTTAATAATAACTGGTGATAACCAAACTGATGCGCTAAAGTTGTACAATTGGTTGTGAAATTCTTATGCATATTTGTAATGCAACACACAAGCCTTTGTCACAAACTGTATAAAAATAGTTTTTTGAAAAAAAAAAAGATTAGATAGACATTGCGTAGATGAAAGATATAGTAGTAAAACTTGCTCCAGCACGATCTGCCAAGTTTCGAGTTCCCCAAGATCCTTCTCCCACCCTATCCTACCAGGGATACCAAGATTGGACAGCAATTTAACTACAAACTATTGAGTGAGGAAATAAGACCCTTCCTATCTGTGCTAGAAGCTAGAGAGTCCACAAAGTAGTGGGGATCGATTTCATGTTAGACAGTTTGGCCTGTGTTAAAAGGGAATGTACATATACTATACTACCAAATGTATTGGGACGCCTGCCTTTACACGCACTTGAACTTTAATGGCATCCCAGTCTTGGTCCGTAGGGTTCAATATTGAGTTGGCCCACCCTTTGTAGTTATAACAGCTTCTACTCTTCTGGGAAGGCCGTCCATAAGGTTTAGGAGTGTGTCTATGGGATTGTTTGAAAACAAAAAAATTGAAATAATCTCCTGCGCTTTGGTGTGTAGTCTCTAATACGTAGTGCAACCAGCTCTTTACATTCAAGCAATGCCTATAGTCTTGCAGCCCTCCTCAGAATAATGGTTATTCTTGTAACTGGAAAAAAGAAAAAGGAAAAAAAAGGAGGGAGCACCGACCTTGTGCATTACCAATGGCAAATTTTTTTTATTTAAAGCATAAAAAAAATGTTTATACTCACAAACGAGCAAGAAGTTAAGGCTTGTCAAATAGTGTAACAGCGTCTCTGAACACCGGCAAACCGGACCTGATGTTATGGGGATCAGACGATATCCTAAATGGCTCATTTAGCTTGAGCGGAATTCCGTCGGAAAAAACATCCAAGATTTTTCTGACTGAAAATCCGCTTGTGTGTACGCGGCATTGCACCAACTGTTAAAATTGTCTTAATTCTCTGTCCGTTATTCAGGATCTGCAGAGAAGCAGGAATATCTTCAAAGCAAATTCCCACAGCTCAACCCCAAGTGCTTTGCAAATTCCAGAAACACATCTTTTGAACAACACGTGCTCAGTGTCACAAGAGGAAGAGGTGAGCGCATAGCATGAAGATGCTAACTTTGCTGCAATTAATCGTTCAAGACAGAACTGATCCCACCTTGTTGTTTCCTCCCCAGGAGTGGACCTGATCTTAAACTCTCTGGCAGAGGAAAAGTTACAGGCCAGCCTGCGGTGCCTGGCGCGTCACGGGCGCTTCCTGGAAATTGGCAAATATGATTTGTCCAACAACACGCCACTGGGTGAGTATAAGCAAAGTTTCCTATATCAAAGAAAAGAAAGGGCATCATAGACCAAGCCTCGGTTTACGGGGCGAAACATGTCAGGGGCACGTGGCTGAAGCAACACTGGCTGAGACCAGATTCATCTACATACTAATGCACTGGGTTGGTGAGCGGCACCCCTTTCTTCTCTTTGATTCTTTGATAATGCTCTTACACCTCTGAATGGTACACTGATGCCAGTTCCCGTCACTGCAACTGTCAGGAAGATCCTCTCCCGCCACCGATAACAGTGATCTCACGGCGAATCTGCTGCAGAGACCACCATTATCGTAAATACAACCGGCTCCTGAAAAGATGGATATATCGGTTGTGGCAGCAGCTGTTGCCTTTACCGAGATATCCATCTTCAAAATGCCAATGCATATCTCCAGGAGCCGGTCGGCAAGTGGTTAAGAGGCAGGTTGCTGGCACGCACGCCCGCCGGGAGCTTTTTGAGCATGATCACGGATCCCGCGGACTCTATGTCCGCGGGGATACCCGCGATCGTCTCACGGAGAGGAAGAACGGGGAAATGCTGATGTAAACAAGCATTTCCCCCTTCTGCCTAGTGACACTGTCGCTGATCACAGCTCCCTGTAATCGGGAGCGGTGATTGAGTTCCACCCAAAAGTGGAGTTTAAGCACCAGTTATAATTTTTAAAGTGGTGTTCCGCCCCAAAAAAATAAAATTAAAAGCCAGCAGCTACACATACTGCAGCTGCTGACTTTTAACAATAGGACACTTACCTGTCCTGGGGTCCAGCGACGTTGGCACCGCAGCTGATGTTTACATCAGCTGTTGGATGCTGCCAACGCCATTGCGGTAAGGGCACCCGGCAGTGTAGCCTTACGGCTTCACGCTGGGAACCCTACTGCGCATGCGCGAGGCCCCGCTCCTCTCTCCTACTGGCCCGGCGACAGGGAGGAGGAGAGAGGAAAAGGGAGCCCCGCAGGGATCCTGTCCCCCCCCCCCCCCCGAAAGGTGCCAATTGTGGCACTGGAGGGGGAGAGGAGGCAAATGAGCGGAAGTTCCACTTTTGGGTGGAACTCCACTTTAAGTAGCATTGGCTACCTGGCTGCTCGGATTGGTCCAGCGCTGAGCTAAGCACAGTAGATCCTGCTTAACCCCCGGTGTCGGCTCCCGCAAGCACTTTAAGAGGTTACGCTTGATGGGACATTTTATAATACAATGTTCTCCTTGCTGTCTCTCTGCAGGTATGGCTCTGTTCCTGAAGAATGTGGCCTTTCATGGAATCTTGCTTGACGCCCTCTTTGAAGAGGGGAATAGAGAATGGGAGGAAGTGTCTGACCTGCTGAAATCTGGCATAAGGGATGGAGTGGTGAAGCCACTTAAGAGCACCATCTTTACTCGGGATGAGGTGGAACCGGCGTTCAGGTTCATGGCACAAGGAAGACATATCGGAAAAGTTCTGATAAAGGTGAGATGGTGGTGGTAGAGCCATTAGAAAAAAATGACTACTTTGCAAGAAGACACTAATCTATGGTTGTGTGTGGGGGTGGGGGAAGAATCAGATTACTGGTAATTAAATTATTATTTACACAAAAGTTTATAAAGATAAACGAATGTAGCAAAATGATTCAGTTTTCTGGATTCGGAATCGGATATATGTAAACTCTTACCTTTTTTAATTAAGTATATACTTTCAGGTCCTTTTTTTGTTGCTCTGTATTTTTTTTCCAATGCTTTTGAGGCCTAGTGAAGAGGACAGAACAAACCAAACACACCCACTAACATGCAAAAGCAAAACTGAAACCTTTTTCTTGTTACAATAGCAGCACAGCACCTCCTAAAGGAAGAAATGCATACTGCTCTTGCATTGGAGGGTTCAGTTTGTTACCTAGGACTTGCTTGTCCTCATTCAGTGCACAGAAAATAGAATAATCTGATATCATACATTTTTTTTTTTTTTTTATTAGAACTGATTTGGAAAATATTTGAACTCCCTGTCTTAATATATTTTATTCATCATGTTAAAATAAAATATTCCACAATGAATTTTTTATTTTTAAAATTTTTCCAATTTTTGGAAAAAAAACAAAGCCTTCAGGGAAAAAAAAGTATTTTTTCCCGAATTTTTCTGTTTTTTTTTCTGAGCCTTCACATCTCTATACTTACCTGAGCCTGATCTTGATTCAGTGATGTGCCATTGGCTCCTGCTACTCTAAATTAAAGCGTTTGTTACCCCAACACTTCGTATTCCTTATATGTGCCTGCTGATCCATGTACTTGTATGAGAAAGTCTCCTTTTCTCTTTGTATTTCTTCCTTTATGTGAAATCCCTGGTGTTCCTGCCAGTCCCCCTGCTTTCCTCTTAAAAACTGACCACACTAAGCAGGAGAGCACACCATAGTCAGTTCTCTAGCTATGCTGGGAACTCAGTGTGCTTTCTATTCCAATGATCAGACTTGTCCTGACACTCCCCCACTGCATAGCCATAGGCTCTAATAGGCTTCAAAAAAGATGAACTGCGAGCACAAACCATTGCGCTCGCAGTCCACCCAGGTGTGTTAGCAAAGCAAATTAATATTTGCTTTGCTAACACAGGACCGCCTCTCAGCCAATCAGGAGGCGCGGATGTAATACCGGTCACCTGATTGGCTGAAGGCAGAGACAAGCCTAGCAGAACAGGAAGAAGATGCGCATGGAGGACATAGGAGCCATCGCCACGCTACCAATCCCGCAGCTCGCCGCCTGACACGCCACCACGATGGGGTAAGTGTCGGGCAGACGGTGGGCGGGCTGTGGTGTTGGGGCACAGTGGCTGCATATTATTGGCACAGAGGCTGCAATTGATGGGGCACAGTTGGCTGCATTTGCTGGGCATAGTGACTGCATTTGCTGGACACAGTTGGCTGCATTTGCTGGACACAGTTGGCTGCATTTGCTGGACACAGTTGGCTGCATTTGCTGGACACAGTTGGCTGCATTTGCTGGACACAGTTGGCTGCATTTGCTGGACACAGTTGGCTGCAATTGATGGGCTCAGTTGGCTGCAATTGATGGGCTCAGTTGGCTGCAATTGATGGCACAGTGGCTGCAAAAACCATGCTAATTATTAATGGACAAATTTTCAGAAGTTGCCCTGAACACAAATTTTTTGTGTAAAATACAAAATAAAACTTTATAACAAGGCAGCGCAAAAAACACCAGTAGAAATGTAAATATAAGTACCGTCAAGTGAGTGAATCTAAAATTGACATAAGAAATAAAATCATAAAATAAACATAGTGTCCATTTCACCATCCATAGAATGTTCAAATAGTAAGTCCAACTGATGTGTTTAAAAGATGAAATAAACCACATGGTGCTCCCTCCAAATAAAGAATTCAAGGGTGCTCCAGACAGAAAAGTGAGAGAGATCCTCAGCACACCCCTTAGGACAGCATAAACTCACCAGAACATACATTATATTGTCATTGCCTTTCCACGCACATGAACTTTAATGGCATCCCAGTCTGTCCGTAGGGTTCAATATTGAGTTGGCCCACCCTTTGCAGCTGTAACAGCTTCAACTTTTCTGGAAAGGCCGTCCACAAGGTTTAGGAGTGGGTCTATGGGAATTTTTGCCCATTCTTCCAGAAGTGCATTTGTGAGGTCAGGCACTGATGTTGGACAAGAAGGCCTGGCTCGCAGTCTCCACTCTAATTCATCCCAAAGGTGTTCTATCGGGTTGAGGTCAGGACTCTGTGCAGGCCAGTTCCTCCACCCCAAACTCGCTTATCCATGTTTTTATGGACCTTACTTTGTGCACTGGTGCGGCACAGCTTTCCATTTTTATGCACTCATTATTTAACCCTTTTATAAAGAGCTCAAGGAAACCAAAGTTGCAGATCCCACATAGATAATCTGATCCCCTCTGTCAGACACGAAGAGACAGGGCGATCAGAATAAAGCAGTCGGATCACACATTCGCTAACCAGTCCACCCCACAGCAAACACTTCTAGGGTGAGGACATGTTATGTTTATTTGATTATTTTTTTTTTTGTTTTATTTCCTATGTCATTTTTACATTCACTCACTTGACAGTACTTATTTCTAATGGTGTTTTTAGCCCTTCCTTGTTATAAAATTCTCTTTTACTAAGTTGAGAAAGGAGAACAAATCTAATGCCCTGTACACACGATTGGACATTGATCGGACATTCCGACAACAAACTCCATGGATTTTTTCCGACGGATGTTGGCTCAAACTTGTCTTGCATACACACGGTCACACAAAGTTGTTGGAATTTCCGAACGTCAAGAACGCGGTGACGTACAACACGTACGACGAGCCGAGAAAAATTAAGTTCAATAGCCAGTGCGGCTCTTCTGCTTGATTCCGAGCATGCGTGGAACTTTGTGGAATTGTATACACACGATCGGAATTTGTTGTCGGAAAATTTGAGGACCAGATCTCAAATTTTGTGCGACGGAAATTCCGATGGAAACTGTCCGATTGAGCCTACACACGGTCGGAATTTGCGACAACAAGCTCCGATTGCACATTGTATGTCGGAAAGTCCGACCGTGTGTACGCGGCATAAGAATAAGGAAGGGGGCATACTTGGCATATTTAACACCCAGGGCTGCTCTATATGGCAACATTATTTTCAGTAATTATAATGAGATAACAGTAATAATGGCAAGAAAATAAATGTTCATAATGATTATGTAATGTTCCCTTACATTAGGGGTCATTGTAGTTTGATGTTCAATAGGAGAGGTGCCCTCTTACAAGGGTGGTCAATGGAGTAGTTTCCACGTACATTGGTAGCCAGAGCAGAAGGACCTTCTTACACTGGTTGTCATTGGGAGATAGGCCCAGGGCTGGACTGGGACAGAAATTTGGCCCTGGACTTCATCCAGACCGGCCCACTTACATTTTGAGTGTCCCATCACCAGCCCCCTTACATCAGAGTCCCATCACCAGCCTCCTTAGATCAGAGTGTCCCCCTCCCATGTGTACTCACAGTTCTGAAGGCAGCTTCTTTTCTTCCTCTCTCCAGTCATGTGATAAGTGACAAGTGATAAGGGGTGAGAAGAAGAAAAGTCTGCCGGCAGTCTATCTCCCTCTTCAGGCTGCAGATAGACTCCAGCATATGACGGAAGCTGCTCCTCCTGACAGGAGTGAAATCGCGATCACTCACTGTCAGAGAGGAGCGGCTCCAGGACTGCGCCTGACTGGCCCACTGAGCCATCGGCCCACCGGGAAACTCCCAGTAGTCCCGATGGCCAGTACATGCCTGGATAGGCCACTCTATACTGGTGGTTAGTGGGAGAAGGTCCCATGGTAAGTGTAAAGAATGCTCCTCTACAGATGGGTATAAAGGTAATTGGTGTCCTTGGTTACTTCTATGAAAAGTAGAAGTTGCCCATTGCTCAAAGAACCCAAAGTCACTTCTGGAGGTCTCTTGGTTGAAAAATGCTGATGTATGTGCTGTGATTTGAGACAGTTGTGTCATCCGTTGCAGGTATGCGAGGAAGTCGGATCTGTTAGAGATGCTGACACTCTACTTCCTGCCATCCCGCGGACGTCCTTCCCTCCGACAAAGTCCTACATTATCACTGGAGGACTGGGCGGGTTTGGCCTGGAGTTAGCACAGTGGTTAATCGAAAGAGGCGCTCGCAATCTCATTCTGACCTCTCGATCCGGGATAAGAAATGGTAAGCTTTCACAAAATGCCCATACCTGATTGTACATTGTGCTGAATTTATTTCTTTTGGAACTCATGCACATGGCCGTATTTGCTGTATAGCATACGTTTTGGCGTTGTTCCCCACCAGGAAGCCTACAGGTGCTACATACAACTACCTATAGAACGCAAAGGCTTTGTGATTATATGTATTAGACATGTGCAATTCGTTTAGTTCCGAATTCGTTTTTTAACGAATTTTGACAAATTTGTGAATTTACAAATTTTTTAATTTCAGAAATTATGAATTTTGAATTTTCGAATTTACAAATTTTCGAAAATTCGAAATTTTCAGAGATTCACAAATTGGAAATTCCGGAAATTGGAAAGTTCGGAAATTGGAAAGTTCGGACGTTTGGAAATTCGAAAATTCTAAAATTTGGAAAATTGAAAATCCAAAAACAAGAATGAACATTTAAAAGAATGAAAATCTGAAAAAAAATAAACTAATAAATATTAAATTATAGGTATTGGAATTTCCTTTCAAATTTGGCTGTTAGTGAACGTATTTGAACGAATTATCTGAAATAACGAATGCTGTATCTAAACGAATAGAACGTAACAATCTAATAATAATAATAATTATAATAATAATAATAAAACCTTTTTATTATTTATTATTAATTTGTTCCATTCCATTTGTTTAGATGCAGCATTCGTTATTTCGTATAATTCGTAACTTCAGATAAATTTGTATTTCTCTTACAGAACAAACAGAAATTTGAAAGGAAATTCCAATACCTATAATTTAATAGTTAGTTATTCCGAATTTTACTGATTTTCTTTCTTTTTTTCAGATTTTGGGATTTTCGAAATTCTGAATTTTGGAATTTCCGAAAAGCAAAAAAACGAATGAAGCGAAAAATAACGCATTTTTTGTCAGTGCGCATGTCTAATATGTATGTATAAGCAATTGCGTAAAAAATGCTTATGTATATGAACATAAAACTCTGTGTGCAAATTTCTGCATCCAGACTTGTATGTGGAACAAGTCTGGATGTGGATGTGGAATACGTATGCTTGTTTATGTAGGAACTTGCATATAGCAGGGTACAGCTATGTACAACCATTGTCAGTATCAGCTTATGTCTGTCCCCCTGTGTCCCTAAATTTTATGGGTAAACAATATTTTCATATTATCACACTTCCCTGTAATTTTGTTCTTAAAAAATGTAGAAACTGCTAATAAAATTAGTTTCCACTAATAGTCTATACCAGTGGTCTCCAAACTTGGGGAACTGTTCCATCAACTGACACCAATGTTGGAGCACCATTCCCCCTACTGACACCATCAATGGGGTACTTTTTTTACATTGATATCAACAATGGGGTCTGGCCCTTCTAAAGCCTGAAGGACAGTGAACTGGCCCTTTGCTTAGAACGTTTGGAGACCCCTGGTCTATGATTTGTACCGGTAACATTTTGACAATATACGAAACCTTAATCAAAACATACAAAGTTGGATTACAGGCAAAAAGAATAGAGCTTGGGTGGTGAGTCCCAGCTGTGGGGTCATCAATGGTCTTGGGTTTGAAAGATCATCTAGACTTTGTTCTTATTTCCAGGTTATCAGGCAAAACAAGTGCAGAGCTGGAAGGAAGCGGGGATAACCATTGTGGTTTCAACCAAAGATGTGGCATCTATAGGGGGGACGAGACAACTAATCGATGCTGCTTCACAGTTAGGGCCAGTGGGTGGAATATTCAATCTGGCCATGGTAAGAACATCATTTTTTGCATAACTTTGAGATATATCTACTGAATGCAATAACCCACAATTACATGGCTTTTCAAAACCCTCATGTCCTCCATTTATCCTGGATGACAGTCTTTTCTTCAGTCTTGCACGGTTGTACAGGTTCCTCTCCTGTACTGAAAATGCTTACTCTGTGAGCATCTCATTGTGCACTATAAATTGTAAGTCAGAGCCTGGCTGGAGGACATCTACCTGCAAAACTACTCCAGATTGATATCAACCCATCAAGGCATTTTGCTATTTGCATAATTCTTCCCATGAGATGGACCACTGGAGTGGAAGAGGAGTTCTCTTCCACTCCAGTGGTCGATCTCATGGGAAGAATTATGCAAATAGCAAAATGCCTTGATGGGTTGATGCAGGGTTAAGGCAGTGCTGTAAAATAATGGTGGCCACACAAAATATTGACACTTTGAGCCCAATTTGGACATTTTCACTTAGGGGTGTACTCACATTTGTTGCCAGCGGTTTAGACATTAATGGCTGTGTGTTGAGTTATTTTGAGGGGACAGCAAATTTACACTGTTATACAAGCTGTACACTCACTACTTTACATTGTAGCAAAGTGTCATTTCTTCAGTGTTGTCACATGAAAAGATAGAATAAAATATTTACAAAAATGTGAGGGGTGTACTCACTTTTGTGAGATACTGTAGATAGATATCTATCTATATACTATATTAGTATATAGTGTGTGTGTAGATAGATAGATATATATATCTTTCTCTATCTCTAGATAATCTCTATCTCTAGATTATCTCTATCTCTAGATAATCTCTATCTCTATCGATAGATAATCTCTATCTCTATCGATAGATAATCTCTATCTCTATCGATAGATAGATAGATAGATAGATAGATAATCTCTATCTCTATCGATAGATAGATAGATAATCTCTATCTATATCGATAGATAGATAATCTCTATCTATATCGATAGATAGATAATCTCTATCTATATATATATATATATATATATATATATATATATATATATATATATATATATAGATATATATATCTCTATTTATATTTATGTTCTTATATGATTTGCTCACAAGGAGTTCTGAATTTTGAATAATTAAAAAAACTCTATATTTCTGAACAGGTGCTTAAAGATGCCATGATTGAGAACTTATCCACAAAACTGTTCCAAGATGTGAACAAACCAAAGTATGATGGCACCCTAAATCTGGACAGGTAACTACAAATTATAAAACTTCTCCCTGGAACAGATAGTTATAAAAATTGGGTAAAGATGAAGTATACATAGATGAAGGCTGGCATGGTAGCATAGGCACCTATCGTCTTATTTTTACCTAGAAGGCTGGCACAAAGACGGTGACGGGCCTCTTTTAACCCTTTTGCTGCCTGGTCTGCACTCTATTTTTAACCTCAGACCGCAGACCATTTTTATAATATTAAAAAAAAAAAATTCATTTAAGGTTCTCACAGAGTTTGTTAAATATTCACCATTCTCCCCCTGCAAACCATCCATTTTCTGAGAGAACAAGACTAAAAAGATGGCTGTACTGATTTTGTAGGTCATGTGATAGTTTGGCCAATCTACAAATACAATAAACATTGTCCATAAAGCTGGCAAAAAAGTGAAATCAGCATCAAAAATTAAGTCAAACTCTGAAATAATAACTGAAAATATTTGCTCACTAAAAATACACATAACTTTTCCTGCTCAATGTACTTAGAATGTTCTACAATAGAATCTGTATACGGTAATTGTTTATGCAATACCAATGATTCTTGCCAATCACCAAACTCAAGTAAAAATTAACCAAAAAAATGTAACGTAAAAATGTGGTTAATCACAGTTCATTCATGATTTATTTGTGGGGGGGGGGGGGGGCAATTACTTTCTCACATAGAGCCAGGTAGGTTTGGACAGATTTTTTCCCTTAATAAATGAAAACATCATTTTGGATTTATTTGGGTTATCTTTGTGTAATATTAAAAAAAATTTTGATGATCTGAATCATTTAGGTGTGAGAAATATGCAAAAAATAAAAAATCAGGAAGGGTGCAAATGCTTTTTCACAGCACTGTATCTTCACTGGTTCAAGTGATTTTTTTTTTTTTTTTTTTTTTTTACAGCGTAAGCCGTGAGAAGTGCCTGGAGCTCGATCACTTTGTGGTGTTTTCCTCTGTGAGCTGCGGGCGAGGAAACGCTGGTCAGAGCAATTATGGATTTGCCAACTCAACCATGGAGCGGATTTGTGAAAAGCGGCGTCAGGACAATTTGCCAGGTATGGGAACCTGTTATAGAAAATTAATCAGTAGATTCAGGATATATCACCCTGCCCGAGACATGCTAAACTGTAAATACATGATGCAATACAGAATAGTGCCAGTTCCATTATCTGTAGTCACAGCCTGAAGCATATGTGGTCTTCTGAAAGCTGGCCTCCCCCCCCCCATACTAAGCAAGTACACTTCAAATGTAATGTGTAGTACACTAGAACCTATTCCTCTTCTTTATTTAAAGGAAGTAAACCTGGATGGGTTTTACTTCCTCTTTGTTTCCCTGCAAAGGTAAAGCATAATGGACTACTATGCATCGCATAGTAGCCCATTATGTGTCACTTACCTGAAACCGAAGCCTGCGATGTCCCCGATTTTCCTCACTGGCAGGAAGCGTCCATTCTTCACCCCTCTTCCTTCCGGGGCCGCAAACTCCAGCTCTGTGACTGGCCGGAGTCACGTGACGTCACTCCAGCGCATGCGCGTGGGAGCCGCCAGTCACGGCATGACCCCAGTTTGAAACGGCACAGTGTGCCCTTTTAAGAGTGCGCAAGCGCCTAATACATCGGCGCATGCGCAGAAGACAGCACAGTCCGGGGACATAGTAAATATCTCCTAAACCATTTAGGTTTAGGAGATATTTCAAGCACCTACAGGTAAGCCTTAATCTAGGCTTACCTGTAGGTGAAAGTGGTCTGTAAGGGTTTACAATCACTTTAAGATGGTAAAGACTAGAAAATAAAATTTGAAATTTCAAAAATATATTTATCTTGTTTTTTTTTTTTCATTCTGGAAATTATGAATATTTTGTTATGTCATACCCAAGCAGTAGATGGAGTTCCAGACACCTTTTTTCAAGCTTTTTATTTATATCCGCTGTTAAAAAAAAAAAAAAAACGGATGTTCACATGGTTCAATAGCTTAAGCTGTTAAACAGCAAGTGCAGCAGCGCCTCCTTCCCCCTCTAGCCTACCTTGTAAAAACACTCCATTAAAAATGTAAACACGCATAAAAAGTCTGAAAGGCTTTCTCTTTACAAAGTACAAACAAATGGGCACTGCCCCACCTATAACTGGCCTTTTAGAGCAAGGCGTCAAACAAACAAGGTGTCAAACAAAAACAAAAAAGTTTTCCAAGCTCGACTTACCGACTAGCCTGCAACCAACCAAATTATCCTGTCTAACATTATGCGTTAAAAACAGGGGTTTAGTTTGCACCCATTTCCAAATAAATGCGTAAGCTACAGGCCCCATCAAGGCACCCTGTTTCCTGTAGTCCGAACTCTAAATTTTGAGAGCCTCCACAATGGAAGCACGTGCACTATAATGGATAGGTAGAGGGCAGGTGAGTTTCATTTTAGAAATCCTATAGTGCCTTGTGAATCCTGCGTCATTGATGAACATACAAATTTATTATTATTTTTTTTATTATTAGGAAAACGAAAAATCAGACACAGTAAAAAACAGTTTAAACAAAATATAAACATAAAAAAAAAAATCTAATAAATTTGCCCCCCCCCCTAATAGTTGCCCCCCATTATAGTTGCTGCTCAGTTGGAGTGTCCACACAAGACTTCAGAGGTCATGCATGGTATTGGTACTAGGAAAAAGGTCACGTCAAGGCTTTCCCTAAAGTTCTCCCCTGACACATACCAGTAATGTTTTAATGCGCATTTTCTAGTGCTTAATCTTGGTCTGGTTAATTTTTTTTGTAGGCTTGGCAATACAGTGGGGAGCCATCGGCGATGTAGGAGTAGTTCTGGAGACCATGGGAAGTAACGATACAGTGATAGGAGGGACGTTGCCTCAGCGGATAAGCGCTTGCCTGGAGGTTCTAGACCAGTTCCTGAACCAGCCTCACCCCGTTATGTCCAGCTTTGTCCTGGCTGAGAAGACCATCTCCGTCAAAGCCAAAGGATCTGGTCAACAAGATTTGGTGGAAGCCGTGGCTCACATATTGGGTAAGGATATTATAGAAGAAGTACAGAGCTCCTACATAATGTATTCAACTTTCTAAACAACCATTCTGAGAAACCAAGGGAGGGGGACAACGGTGGAAATATGGCTTTTCGTATGAAGCTATTGTGTTCACGTCTCATGGTACTGAGCAAGAATTTGAACTGTTTCTGTTCGATGGGTGTCAGATGCCTAATGCCGTGTACACGCGGTCGGAATTTCCGATGGAAACAGTCCGATGGGAGCTTTTCATCGGATTTTCCGACCGTGTGTATGCCCATCGGTCTTTTTCTGTTGGAATTTCCAAAGGACTTTGGATTGAGAACCTGTTCTTAATTTTTCCGACGGAAAACCTTTCTATCGGATTTTCCGATCGTGTGTATGCAATTACGACACGCAAAATTCTGACGCATGCTCTGAAACAATTTGACACATGCTCAGAAGCATTAAACTTCCCTTTTATAGTGCAGTCGAACATGTTGTATGCCGTGGTGTTATTGACCGTCGGAATTTGGTGTGACCGTGTGTAGGCAAGACAGTTTGAGTGAAATTCCGTCGGAATTCCGACGGGAAAACCATCAGAGCTTTTTCCGACGAGAATTCTGATCGTGTGTTAGGCTACCATACAAATGTAGATACTATCCCCTGATACATGGTTTTCACTAACAATCTTCCCATCTATATGGTGTGAACGATCACATCTGCCAACCACAGAAGACTGACCGCTTTGGTAGAGTTGGAGAGGACGGAATATTTTCATCCAAACTTCAGTTCACCTCTATGAAAAGGCATAGTGATGAACCAACATCAGCTTTTGGTGCCTCCTGAGCAGTAAAGGAGAAGTCATCCAAAATTAAACTGAGTGGGATATCAGGTGAGACGGAGATTGATGCAACAACTCGGGGTCAGTTCAGGGTTGGGCAGAAGAGGTGTTCATAGTCAGACTTTGTCCCAACAATGGGTAAAACAGTCAGATTGCATGGCCACCACTAGTTAGGTCCTAATCCAGTGGGTCCTTTACCAATTGGGGTAAATGATGTAATTTTTGTAATATAAATGTATTGTTCTTTTCCTGATCTTTCTGTCAGGTGTCCGGGATGTGAGCAGCTTGAATCCTAACACCACCTTGGCTGACCTGGGTCTGGACTCTCTAATGGGTGTGGAGGTTCGCCAGACGCTGGAACGGGATTATGATATTGTCATGGCAATGAGGGAAGTTAGACAACTAACGATTAACAAACTGCGTGAGCTCTCTACCAAATCTGGAAGTGTTGAAGGTGAGAAAATACAAGTCTGCAGTTATTTAATAGTAACCAAATTCTTCTTTCTTGTTCAGACCCACCGATCAGGTCTGTGCATTTTATTTTTATAAGATCTATCATGGTTTGTGTTTGTTTAACTTAACTTGTTCCCAAGATCTCATGAGCTTTCACATTTAGCTACGAAGGCTTTTTTGTGGTTAAATTGGGATTTTTTTTGAAGATATACTGTAAAATTGGCTTTGAGAAATGAGGATACATTTTCACCAATCAACGTACTTTATATAGCTAGATAGAAATGTGCTATTGTCTATCTGGGGGTAAGGTCCTCTCTAAAGGGTTGGGGTTACGCAAAGGTGATATTTTTTTTTGTAGAGGGAGCCTGATAAGCTGAGCCAGCTTCTGGCTTCTTAAATGGTTACACAATGAGACCTCTCTGCCCTAATTCTCAAGTCGGTTCTTGTTCACCTGGGAGTTTTGGGTGTTCCAGCTTCTCCTATTACGTCTCATGGTACGTAATATTATTCCAAATAATATAAAGAGATGGATCACCAGCCAGTGAAAGGAGGTTCTGATTCTCCAATAAAGACCTTTAGTTATCACTAGAAGAATCATCAGCAGGAGAAATGAGGTCCTGATTCCACTATATAAATCTTTAGTTCTCACTAGAGGGATCACCAGGAGGAGGAAGGAGGTCCTGATACCTCTATATCAGTGATGGCGAACCTTGGCACCTTCAGATGTTTTGGATTTACATTTCCCATTTCCCATGATGCTCGACTACACTGCAGCAAAATGTGGTTTAAAAACAGCTGGGGTGCCAAGGTTCTCCTTCATTGCTCTATATAGATCTTTATACCACTAGAGGGATCCAAGCAGGAGCAAGAAAGTCCTGATTCCTCTATATAGATATTTAGATATCACTAGATGAATCAACAGGAAGAAAGGGATCCTAGTTCCTCTATATATATATATATATATATATATATATATATATATATATATATATATATCTTTAGTTAAACTTAATTTTAGAATACTGTGTCCAGTTCTGAAGTACATAAATACAAAAAGATATTTATAAGATGTAACGAGTCCAAAGGCAACAGAAAAGATCTGAGGGATAATACATAGGGAAAAGTGCAGGGACTTAAAGTATAACTAAAGGCAAAAAAAATTCTTTAGTTTTGGATGGAAGGGAGAGGGATTAGAACGCCTATCAGTATTTATTGCTGTCGTTGCCCTCGTTGGGGAGATTCACTCCCTCAATTTGACCTGTTTACCGTTATCATTGAAAGTAAATGGCAAATTTTGGGTTCCAATGGGGATGCTAGTTCTGGTGACTCAAGGGATTCCCTTAATTTGTAGGGATTTCCTCTTGTGTTCTGTTTTGGCTATGGGACAAGAAGTGAAGCTAAATTTCCGCAATGGGGCACAGATGGCAAACCAACGGGGGTTATAACCCTCCCTTCCTCTATCCAAAATGGAAAAAAAAAAAAAGTTTTACCTATAGTTCTACTTTATTATAGTTCTACTTTATTATGTAGAGTCTTGAGGAAAGAAGAGAAAAGACAGACATGACTAAATCCTTCAAATGCATAAAGGGTGTAAATGGGATGCAAGAGGGCAGTATTTCCAATAAAGCCAAGATTAAGAACATGACTTCAAACTATCAAGAGCAAACCAACCCTAGAATTGTATTTTACTGAAAGAGTAGTTGATGCTAGGAACAGACTCCCATCAGAGCTAGTGAGTCAATCAACAGTAAGTAATTTAAACATGCTTTGGACAAACCTAGCCCTATACTCAGACAAATAGGTAAAAAACATGCAGAAGACGGGAGGCAGTTTTGATGGGCGATTTGGTCTTTTTCTCCCGTCTGCTGTATTCTATGTTTCTTTTTTTAACGTATCCAGTAGGGATAGTGGAAGCCCCTCAAAATGGTAGGAGCCCTTCAGCAAATATGCAAACCAAGGGATCTCCACCATAGAGTTCCCTAAGGGTAGAAGTGCCTGTTGGGTCGCGTAATGTCGTGTACACACGAGCAGACTTTTCGACAGCAAAGGTCCGACGGAACGGATCCGTCAGACAATTCGATCGTGTGTGGGCTCCATCTGACCTTTGCTGTCCAAAAATCTGACGGACTTTAGAAATAGAACATGTTTCAAATTTTTCCGACGGACTCGAAAAATCCGCTTGTCTGTATGCTAGTCCAACGGACAAAAACCGACGCTAGGGCAGCTATTGGCTACTGGCTATGAACTTCCTTATTCTAGTCCGGTCGTACGTCATCGCGTTCTGTCGGACTTTGGTGTGATTGTGTGTGGCCAAGTCCGTTCATTCGGAAAGTCCGCCGAAAGTCCGTTGGAAAGACCGTCGGACCTAGTCCGTCGAAAAAGTCCGCTCTTGTGTACGCGGCATTATTCTCTACCAAATATCAGTTTTAGGTGGAGTGACCCGGAGTTACATATTACTTTGGCAAAAAAATAAATAAAACTATGAATGGTATGACAAGTAAATACAACCGCAATTAACAACTTTAAAAGAAGGTGCATTTGTAGGTTTCTAAGTTCTTTGTTTCCTGAAAAAAAATATATTTTGTAGCTTTTTTTTTTTATTTTTTTACATTTTTTTTTTTTATTGTCAGAATGAAATACATCAGACCCCAATAGTTATCTTCTAAAAAATATGCAAATTTATTTTTGCATAACTACGTAAATCTGCTCCTGCAATTTTTTTCGGTGTTCCTCCTGTCATAGTCTTCTAAAATAAAATAACATTTAATATAAGGTGAACCAAATCTTTTCATATTGGTCACAGCAGGTGCAAAAGCCTGGGGACTAGAGATAGAGATTAGACCATTTACAACATAATACTTGTCTTTGGTGTCATCCAAAAACAGAAATATCAGTTTAGGGCAGGGTGACCATTTAATGGTGTTGAGTCAGAGTATGAAAAAGAAAAAGGAATGGAGTAAAATACCTTAAGAATGGTTGGACACTTGAAAATACTGAACAAGATAAATAAGATTAAAAAAAAAAAAAATCAAAAAAGACATTATTTTTGTGCCTAATTAATAATTTTTTTATATTTCCTTGTAGAATCCAAGCCCTCTCAGAAAAGCTCTGCACTACCAGATCTTAGTTTTCTGGATCTGACCAACCTCCTGGTAAATCCCGACGCCTCCACCATCACTAAGATAAATGACGTTCAGAGTAATGACCGACACCTTTTCTTGGTGCACCCCATCGAAGGATCCATTTCCGCATTCCAGAGCCTGGCCTCCAAACTCAACATCTCCTGCTATGGCCTGCAATGTACAAGAGGTAATCATCGTCCAAAAAAAGAGCTGCAGTGAAATCCAATCCATTTAGCCAGAGTGTCAACATTTTTAGTTAAAAAATGCTAAGCTCTTAAGCCTTGTACACACGGTCGGAATTTCCGACGGGAAAAGTCCGATCGGTTTATGTTGTTGGAAAATCCGATCGCGCGTGGGCTCTAACGGACTTTTTCCTGTCGGAATTTCGGCCGGAAAAAATTTGAGAGCAGGCCCTAAAATTTTCCGACAATAAAATCCAATCGGACTTTTTCAGATTGTGTGTATAGAATTCCGACGCACAAAGTGCCACCCATGCTCATAATAAATTTGGAGACGAAAGCTATTGGCTACTGACCTCTTCGTAGTCCCGTCGTATGCGGTGCACGTCACTGCGTTCTGAACGATTGGATTTTCCGACAACATTTGTGCGACCGTGTGTATGCAAGACAAGTTTCGGGCAAAATCCATCGAAAGAAATCCGACGGATTTTGTGGTCGGATGTCCGACCGTGTGTACAAGGCATTAAACCGTGCTATGCCTGGTCATTTATAAAATTTATAAAAGTGTTGGTAAAACCGTTGTCACAAAGACAGGAAGTATGGAAATATTTCTGTAAGGGAGCCCTGAATACCACTAAGAGATAGACCTGTGCGCTTTGTTTCATTCCGAATAATTATTCTGACTAATTTTTTGTTATTCAGAGATTCCGATATTTCTGAATACCCGAATTACGGTATAAACAAAGTTTACCGAATGCTCCAAATAACAAAACAAAATGCATACGAATTTCCAAAATTCAAATAGAATTTTACATCAAATTCCAGTCGAATTCGAAAATCAAAGAAGTCAAGTCAAGTCAAATACCATGGGGGTTATTTTTACGAATGGCAAATCCACTTTGCACTGAAAGTGCACTTGGAAGTGCAATCGCTCTAAATCTAAGGGGTAGATCTGAATGAGGGGAAGCTCTGCTGATTTTATCACCCAATCACGTGCAAGCTAAAATGCTGTTTTTTTTTATTTTCCTTGCATGTCCCCTTTGGAGCTACAGTGACTGCACTTCCAAGTGCACTTGCAGTGCAAAGTGGATTTTCCTTTAGTAAATAACCCCCCATGTGTGTGTGTTTGTTATTAGAGTCCCATTTCAAATAATGCTGTTTTTGTTAAGCCAAAGGTGATTTAACCAGTTAATGACCGCCCGCCGCAGTTGTACTGCGGCAGGTCGGCTCTCTGGCGTGAATCAGGGTCATTGTACGTCAGCTCGCGCAGTGGCGGGTGCGTGCCACCAGCGGCACGCTCTCGCGCCCACTGCAAGCTGGGGGCAGATTCTATGTCCGCCGGCGACCCGCGATCACCTAGTACAGAGGCAGAATGGGGATCTGCCTTTGTAAACAAGGCGGATCCCCATTCTGACAGGAGACATGACAGAGATCTACTGTTCCCAGTGATCAGGAACAGTGATCTCTGTCATGTCCCTGGCAGCCCATCTCCCCCCCTACAGTTATAACACACCTAGGGAACACATTTAACCCCTTGGTCGCCCCTAGTGTTAACCCCTTCTGTGTCAGTGTCATTTTTACATCGATCAGTGCATTTTTTTTTAGCACCGATCAATGTAGTAATGTCACTGGTCTTCAAAAAGGGTAATTTGGGGTCAGATTTGTCCGCCGCAATGTCGCAGTTCTGCTAAAAATCGCAGATCGCCACCATTACCAGTAAAAACAAGTCCCTAAATCTATCTCATAGTTTGTAGACGCAATAACTTTTGCGCAAACCAATCAATATACGCCTATTGCAATATTTTTTTTACCAAAAATATGTAGAAGAATAAATATCAGCCTAAATTAATGAATACATTTTTTTTATATATATATATATATATATATATATATATATATATATATATATATATATATTCCTTTTTTTTTTTTTGGATATGTATTTTAGCAAAAAGTTAAAAACATTTAATTTTTTATTTTTTTTCAAAATTGTCGCTCTTTGTAACCGCATAAAATACCACCAAAAGAAAGCTCTACTTGTGGGGAAAAAAAGGACGTACTTGTGGGGAAAAAAAGGACGTATTTTTTTTGTGTACAGCGTTACACGACCGCGCAATTGTCAGTTAAAACGACGCAGTGTCGTATTGCAAACAATGGCCCAGTCATTAAGGGGGCAAATCCTTCCAATCCTTAGGTGGTTAAAGAGTCGTTGTAATCATTTTGATAATGATTTTTCTTTTGTTTGTTATCTTTGCCACACTCGAATAGAAAAAAAAGTATCTAAAGTTTTTTTCAATTCGACCAATTTATCGATTTTCAAATATTTCGAATAGAAAAAAATCGGTAGATTCAAAGAAAATTCTAAATAAAACAAATACGAATCTCAAATAGGAATTGAACAAATCAACTGAATTTAACAAAACTAAATAACTAGATTAACAAATCTAAACGAAAAAAAAATGTTTTGGTCATTACACCAATGAGACCTTTTTTATAGTCAAAGCTAAAAAAAAAATTTGTCTGGACCTGCACTTTAATATGTTCTTATGTTTTGCAGCGGCTCCCTTGGACAGTATTCAGAATCTGGCAGAGTACTACATACAATGCATAAAGCAAGTGCAGACGGAGGGGCCTTACTGGATCGCTGGGTACTCCTTTGGAGCCTGTGTGGCCTTTGAAATGTGTTCACAGTTGCAAACCCAACGGGACAGTTGCCAGGCTCCAGACAGCCTGTTTTTGTTTGATGGGTCACACTCATACGTTGCTGCATATACACAGGTAAGAGCACCACTCATGTACCATAACTCGCAACAACCAGGAGTATAATGCAGTAAACCTATTATTTTTTTTTTTTAACCTCCTTACCGGTTATGCTGGGTTGTCTTTGATTCACATTGTAGGCAGGTACAGTCTATTTTCCCCTCTGCAGGTGGCACTCAACCGCAGCAGTATTGCAGGTAGAGAAGTCAAGAGGAACATGGATCTTCTATGGTTTCCTGGGTCATCCGATTGGATGCTGCAGCCCCATGTGACTCTGACAGCCATCTTGGGTGAGGCAGAGCCCATTTAAGGCCCTGACCCCCAGGCTTTATGTGGATTACGCGTGTGTGTAGTGTAGGGACATGTCACCGATCTGACAGAGCCAGTGTTAGCGGTAGGGAGAGGTTCCAGACGATTAGGGAAAGAGCAGGGACACGCTATCTTTCCTGGAAACCTCCCTGATTTGGAACACAGGCCAGGCCGCATTCTATACCACGGGACAGACGCTGTTGGCGCATCCGAGACCTGCTGTTACACGGTTTGCTGCAATATCCTGTGAGTGCACCCGGATGGGTAGTTGTGCTTGTTTGGACTTTAACTACAATAGAGTTCTGTTACTACATCTGGACTGGATTGTTTACTGCCGTGGCACCTCCCCCACAGCATACTCACCCGTGCAGCAAATCCAATGCTGTCCGGTGCCACAGCCCGGGTCCCACGTTGCCATCTTCTTCACTGATTTAAAGAGAAATATCGGTGGGACTTTATTTGAGCCATAACTATACAGTACACAGGTCTCCATCCCTAATGAAATGGTAAGAAAGGGGGAAAAAAAGGGGGCAATGGGACTTTATATGAAATAAAACACTTGGGTAGATTGAATCAATCAATATGATCAGAATAGTTTATTATAAACACAAAAGAGTGTAGTGCAATAGATAACATTTAATAATATATCAATATGCAATCAGCAGAATTATAAGGCATGATAAATACATGGCAAAATAAAATTCATAATATAGTAGCATTGTTACACATGATTGGTAATGAACCTGCAGTACACTCACAAGTGTATAAAAAAAGTAACCAATATAAAATTGATGATTCAAACAAATCAAACACATGGTTAATGTGGCATAACATCCAATAGGAAAAGCTTGACGCGTTTCGTGGATTGTTTCCACTCATCAGGAGCAGCTATACATTGGGAGTACCTATGGTAGATAATAGATTATTAATCAATGGTAAGTGATTATAGAAGGCAGAGAGGGAACAACAACTAATGTCCTAGCAACTCTTACCTATGGGTAGAGAATAAAATTCGTAGATAATAGTAATGGTGATATCGATTGGAGGCACTGAGAGGTGAGGTAACATCCCCCCGGGAGCTGAGGTGACATCCATGACAGGCAGGCAGACCAATATGTGGAGTGGGATCCACACGTGAGTGGGGGTAACCCACGTACCCAAGTGTTTTGTTTCATATAAAGTCCCATTGCCCCCTTTTTTCCCCTTTTCTTACCAATCTTCTTCACTGATGTCATCAGGGGCTGCTGTTTCTTCCAGGTTCTTGTAGCCTGGCCCCACAGTGACAGGTCTGCTCATGGGCACCTGACAGTGCCTCCTTATGCAGCCTCCTGGGATGGATGATGGGAATATCCCAGGAGGCTACGGGAGCAAGGGCACATTTGGTGGACCTCTTAGTCATGTATGAAGTCTAGAATTATCCTCCTATGAAGCCTAGAATTGTCCTCTTATGAAGCCTAGAATTGTCCTCTTATGAAGCCTAGAATTGTCCTCTTATGAAGCCTAGAATTGTCCTCTTATGAAGCCTAGAATTGTCCTCTTTGTCAGTTATGATTGATGCACCTCTTGACCTATTCCAGAGTTACCGTGCCAAATTAACGCCAGGGAGTGATGCGGAGGCTGAAACCGAAGCCTTGTGCGCCTTCATCCAGCAGTTCATAGGCACCGAATACAACAAGGTAACTATGACCACTTACTACAACACAAGGGATAAGTAACCCAAGCAGAAATGTGGATATGTATTGACCTGCTTTGTCTTCCTGCAGCTCTTGGAAACTCTCCTTCCTCAGAAAGACCTTGATGCCAGAGTGAAGGCCGCAGTGGACCATATAACACAGAGTCACAAGTCCATCAACCAGGACGCCCTGCGCTTTGCTGCTTCCTCCTTCTACTACAAGCTGAAAGCCGCAGACCAGTATGTCCCATCTAACAAGTATCATGGAAACATTACCCTCCTCCAGGCGAAGACACGGAACGAGTATGGGGAGGGGCTGGGAGCAGACTACAGGTTGTCAGAGGTGAGTGGAGAAAAATCTGTATGTTCTCAACAGGAGCTTATCAGCTACTTCAGTTGAGGTACATCAACAATTTCTTCATGTTAACGTTAGCAACTGACTTTTCCTATTTGCTCAGTTTTTTGTCTGGTAAATATACCACTAAAGGTAAATATACCACTAAAGGTGTTATCTATTCAAAATATACCTGTTGCTCCTGCCAGAAATCCAGGCGCTTGCTTTGTCTAATGAACGCTGCAGTGCTATCTCTAGCAGTGTTCAGCTCCCTGCTCAGTACTTCTCGGTGGACTACATAATGCCTTCCTCCCTCCTATGTTATGGAGAATAGGAGATGAGGCTGTTCTGTAGTCTAAAGCCCGATACACACGGTCGGATTTTCCGATGGATTCTGTCCTATCGGACAATGTTGTCGGAAATTCCGACCGTGTGTAGGCACCATCGGACATTTTCCATCGGATTGTCCGACGGACAAAGTTGTATCTCCTGCTCTAAAAAATTTCCGACAACAAAGTCCGATCACACCAATTCCGATCGTGTGTAGCGAATTCCGACGGACAAAGTGCCACGCATGCTCAGATCACATTACAAGACCAAAGCTATTGGCTACTAGCCTCTACGTAGTCCCGTCGTAGGCAACAAACGTCACCACGTTCAGAATGATCGGATTTTCCAACAACTTTGTCCGACCGTGTGTATGCAACACCAGTGTCGGACTAAATCCGTCGGACCAAATCCGATGGATTTGGTGGTCGGATTTTCCGACCGTGTGTATGGGGCTTTACACACTTTCTGTCCTAGGTGATAATGCTGCTCCTCCAGACGTACAGTACACTCTAATTTGGTATTTCCCCACTGCCTTGAGCTACTTAAAACCAAATTAAACCCCTTTTGAGGTGGGGAGCTCTACACTATACTCTCTCTCTTTTTCTATAACCTCTTACACCCCCCCTTTACCCTTAGTGGGGTTTCACTATATTACCAAAAATATTAGTACCTTTACACGCACATTAGAGCTGACAATTTTTTTGCTTAGAATAAGGATCACGATTCTCTTGTGATTCTGGCAGCGTAAAATCTTTCACGTTATACAAAAAAAATTGGGCTAACTTTACTGGTTAGTTTTTTTTTATTCATTAAAGTGAAAAAAAAAATTAATTTGAAAGACCACTGCGCAAATACAATGTGACATAAAATATTGCAATAACCACCATTTTATTCTCTAGAGTCTCTACTAAAAAAAAAATTTAAAAAAAATAACACAAAATATGTAAATATTATTAAAGGTGAAAAAAAATGAAAAAGTATAAATAATAACTGGTTGGGCCACCCTTAGCATGTGGAGAAATTGAGACGAGCTATGATGTTCTTTTTGCTCAGCAGTGGTTTTCTCCTCCTTGGAACTCTGCCATGCAGGCCATTTTTGCCCAGTCTTTTCCTGATGGTGGAGGCATGAACGCTGACCTTAACTGAGGCAAGTGAGGCCTGCATGTCCTTGGACGTTGTTGTGGGGTCTTTTGTGACCTCTTGGATGAGTCGTCGCTGCGCTCTTGGGGTAATTTTGGGCGGCCGGCCACTCCTGGGAAGGTTCACCACTGTTCCATGTCTTCGCCATTTGTGGATAATGGCTCTCACTGTGGTTCGCTGGATTCCCAAAGCTTTGGAAATGGCTTTATAACCCTTTCCAGACTGATAGATCTCAATTACTTTCTTTCTCAATTGTTCCTGAATTTCTTTGGGTCTCGGCATGATGTGTAGCTTTTAAGGATCTTATGGTGGACCTTATTGTGTCAAGCAGCTCCTATATAAGTGATGCCTTGATAATATATATATATATATATAAATACCTTATATATATATATTTATATATATATAAATATTTGTGTGTGTGTGTGTGTGTGTGTGTGTGTGTGTGTGTGTGTGTATATATATATAATGTGTGTTTGGGGGTTCTAAGTAATTTTCTAGCCAAAAAAAATGATTTTAACTTGAAACCAACAAATGTCAGAAAAAGGTTTAGTGTTTAAGTGGTTAAACTTTTCTCATTTACACACGGAAGTCTATTCCTTTGACAAATTGTTACAATGTTTAGACTTAGTTTCACTGCTAAAGAATGTTTTGATTCTTGGCAGACTGCCCGTTTTTTTCTTCCTTTCTTTTGATGGCTGTGGCTTCAGAAGAGCAGAGAGAATTCTCTGCATAGAAAGAATCGGGAAATACTTTTGTCAAGATCGCAGCGGGAAAAAAAAAAACGCAATAACGATTCTTGAAGATTAATGAATGACACATGAATTTTAATGGGAACCCAGTCTTAGTCCGTAGGGTTCAATATTGACCACCCTTTGCAGCTATAACAGCTTCAACTCTTCTGGGAAGGCTGTCCACAAGGTTTAGAAGTGTGTCTATGGAAATGTTTGACCATTCTTCCAGAATAACATTTGTGAGGTCTGCTTTTTCCATAGCAGGTGCCGTCACCCAGCCCACAGTCGCCACGATGGGCATCTGCCAATCCCTAAAGGACCAATTCAAACAGGCCCTTACAGATCTTCCTACACAACAAGCTCAAGATTTGGCTGAACTACCTAAGGCACTTTGTTTTGCCATAGATGCCATCAAAGACTCTATTCACCAGGCATCCCGCCTCACGCTTATGCTTGTACATATGCGCAGAATCCTGTGGTTAAAAAATTGGTCAGCTGAAACACCATGTAAAAACCTCCTAACTTGGTTCCCCTTTCATGGGAAACGACTATTTGGAGAACACTTGGATAAATATATCAAGACAATTTCTGCCGGGAAAAGTACCTTTTTACCAGTCAAAAGAAAATATAAACGCCCTGCATTTAAACGGACTCTTTCCCCTGTGCCAGGGGCTTCCGCCTCTAGGCAGTGGCGACGGCCTCTGCCATCATACACTAGACTAAGGACTCAGGGTCAGAAGCAGGCTCAAAAGAAGCCCTGGGGTAGGAAATCTGCAAAACAGAATCCTAAAGCCTTATGAAGAAGCAACCCCCCTCACCAAGGTAGGGGGAAGACTTCTGCAATTTTCAGAAGTCTGGAAAAAGGAAATTCAGGACAGATGGGTAATTTCCACGGTAACGCTGGGGTTCCATCTGGAATTCCGGGAATTTCCACCATCTCGGTTCCTGAGGTCAAGCGTTCCCAAAGATTGAGAGAAAAAACTGTCTCTGTTTCAGGCACTAGACAGATTAATATCTCAAGGGGTGATCATACAGATACCCACAAAAGAGCAAGGTTTGGGATTTTATTTAAACCTTTTTATGGTACCAAAGCCAAGTGGAGATGTCAGACCCATTCTAGATCTAAGAAAGCTACATCAATTCCTGAAGATTCGCTCCTTTCGCATGGAGACAATCAGGTCGGTAGTTTCTATCCTTCTAGGAAAAGAACTTCTGGCATCAATCGACATCAGGGATGCATATCTGCATGTCCCTATGTTTCCTGCTCATCAAAAGTTTCTGCGGTTCGAGTTAGAACAGCAGCATTTTCAATTTGTAGCCCTGCCCTTCGGGCTAGCCACAGCACCTCTGGTGTTCACCAAGGTGCTGGCCCCACCTCTAGCCAGGTTAAGGGCACAGGGCATAACAATCGTAGCGTACCTAGCCGATCTATTACTTATAGATCAATCAGCGACTCGTCTGGAGCAAAGCATACGCACTACAACCAGTACAAAAAGAAAATTGCGCTGGACAAAAAAAGCTAAAAATGGAAAATAAAAGCAGCAACCAGAATGTGATAAGCATATAAAAAGTAAAATTGGAAAAGGCTGCGCTACATTAAATTTAAGTAAACAACACTAATTAGTGCCAAAACGTGATCAGTGTCAGTGCATCTACCTCACTCGTTAAGAGTGAAAAGTAGACCAGTGAAAAAATGGGATTACTAGGTATCCATGACGGCTACAGCAATCAGATACAACAGAATTCAGTGAACCCAGTGTCCAAACATAAAATATAAAAAATAGTAAAAAATAATAATAATAAACATGTGATGTACAGTACAAAGAATTCAAGTGGGCTGTATAATAACCCAACAAACATTGGTGAGTAATGGGCTTAATAACCCAACAATGTATCAAATTATATTGTACCGTGCATTAATATATGTCCAAATAAACCAGTGAAATAAACCAAAAAATGAAAACCAAAGTCCAAATAAACTGCGAGATCAATCAAGTCCAGCAGTAAATGGCTTCCACGTGTTGAAAGATGGTGACTTTGTGTAGATTCAAATTTAAAGTGACAAGTGCTTGTGGAAATCCCTCCACCAGAAAGATTGCAGGCTTACCGGACTGTGGAGGAAAAACTCGCATATGGCTAATACCCAGCCAGGGCCTTGACTTCCACCGTATCTCGCTTACACCCCTCGCGGTATCCAGAAAAAACTGCTCGCTTCAGACGCAGGTAAACGCGGGGCTCACCACTAGTGATAGTGGGTCGTAGCCTGTGGGTTACATAAGCTAATTGTATGGATCTCCGGAAGGATTGGCCCAAAAAAGAGAAAAAGGGGGACACACCATGGGTGGAATCCAAAGGATTTATTTGATAAAAAGTGCCAGTATGCACAAAAAACAGGATACATAAAACAGTTGTAGATACTCTTAAAATTATGCGGCCGGCCGGCAGCAGTACTCGTCCGTGCTAGGACGTAAGACGCGGTGACGTCAGCACGTCGCTCCTCCCTACGCGTTTCGTCAGAGAGTGACGTAATCATGGGACACGGACGGCGTACTGACGCACCGCTTAAATACACAACAAGAAGCCTCGATCTGGATGGCAAAGCATCAGACTTACGGTCTCCATTTTAAAGTCTGGCAAATCAAAGGGAAAAAGCCCTTTTAAACGGGGCATTGATGTTTAACCATATAATAACAAGACATATAGTCCGTTATCCTGTATGAGAACTTACTAAGAAGTCCCCTAAAAGTTATACAATAACGGGTAATGTGCAGGCATAACCTACCTTATGGCTGTGGATTGACCCATAAAACTACATTACCCATCACCCTACCTGGTGTAACCCTGTTGCGTCTCGCATCCTCCAGACTAGGGTGAGGGGGAGGGAACAGGCAAATCAGGGTGGAAACCAAAAGGTAACCACCAATAAGGTCGTCACCCTTAGATCCTACGTCAGAGGTGAAGATGGATCAAAATCGGGTATTAATGAATATTGTCGGTAGTAAGTCTATATAGACCACAGGCCAGATAGATTGGCAGAGATTACAAAAAACCCCACGGAATCATCTGGTCACTCAAAACCGTATAAACCATACAAATCATACATATACAGATTGTAATAATTGTCCATCATATATCCCAACAGGGTGATTGAACAGCTAAACAAATATGTATGAATATGAAAAAGGGGGCTAACATACCTAACATCCTCCTAACGTCTTAATGTGGCTTATGCCACAAATCGGTCAGAGGGACGAGATGGTAAACAAACCTATAGCTAAGGCATCTAAGGTAGGTAGTCTCCCTAAGGTGATAAAAATCGCGAGGCTACAGTGTAAAGTATATCTGCCTATACTAGCACATTAACATGCTAGTACCTACAGGAGTCCATCTCATCCATGGGAGATAGTCTCCATAGGACAGCAGAGATCTCAGGTTAAATTGTAGAATCCGCACCATCCTCCACCCGTACTAGCCCATTAAAGTGCTAGCACGAGTTTGAATGGAATATATAAAAAGCATAAAAATGTTAATGGAAAACTAATTTTGAACTCTAAATTAAAGGGACAGATGTGTCGCCTCACCTATTAATATAAAGTAGGTATACAGGTATACATCTGTCATTTGAGGCAAGCCAGGAAGCGATACACTTTTTGGATTTGAAGATAGAGATTAGAGATAGTCGGTTTGTTACCTCTACCTTCTTTAAATCTACAGATAGGAATTCATATATCCCCAAGGGGAGTTGCCATCACCCCTCCTGGTTGGGCTCCGTCCCCAAGAGCCAATATATGCGCTTAAGGCGTAACTGCACTGAACATGACAAATTCCTAATACAGGCCAAAACCCTTACCTCTAAGTTTTTAGATAAGGGTTATGACCCTTTGGCTCTTCAGGACACCCTCCACCAGGTGTCTCTGATGGATAGGTCATCTCTGTTGGCAGCAAAAGTGCCAACTAATGATGTGAGGGATACGGCAGGAGTTCCTTTTATCACCAATTACTCTAATCAATATTACAACATCAGCCGTATCATACAAAAACACTGGCACATTTTGGGGAACGATGCACTTCTGGGCACCATTCTTCCCGATCGTCCACGGGTGGTGTTCAGGGGTGCTCCATCGCTTAGGGACAAAATAGCACCGAACATCCTGAATCCTCCTAGTGGAGCTCCCCAATTTTTTGGAGAGTTGATTGGATACTATAAATGCAACAGATGTCAAGTATGTTCTATTAATAGCTGCAGGACCAGGCGAACTATTCGTTTTTCCTCCACTGTAACATCCAAAAGCTATAAAATTGAGTCTTTCATCACGTGTACTACTGAGGGGCTTGTCTACCTGCTGGAGTGCCCATGTGGCCTACAGTATGTGGGCAGGACCAAACGCCCTCTCAGGGTCCGACTCAATGAACATATAAATAACATCCGAAGGGGTTACACCAAACACTCGGTTTCAAAGCATTATCTGACTGTACACAATAGGGACCCCTCCAACACTCTATTTTTGGGGATAGAGAAGTTTAGTCCGCACTGGAGAGGAAGTAACCTCGTCAGAAGCATCTCTAGATCTGAGATGTCATGGGTGCATAGATTAAAAACACACACTCCTCAAGGGTTAAACATCGACGTAGATGTGAATGCATTCATAGATAATGCCTAGATTATATCCTGTTTGTTGCCTTTTTGAATTAATCTGTATTGGTACGTTGGGATGATGTGTACTTGATCTGGATCGCAGGTATTAGATGCAGTTACACGGCCCTTACGAATACACCTTTGACTTATTAAGTAGACACTCCTCTCGAGGAGTGGGAACGGCATAGCTTTGTTTGCCTACCCATAATACTTATAATACCCAGAATAAATTACTTTGGTGCTATTTTAATTACCTTCTTCCAGCATGGCAACCCATTGGCTGTATAGCCCCCGCTACTTTTTACTTTATAAATAGGCGAGGTGACACATTTGTCCCTTTTTTTTTTCTTTAGTTTAAAGTTTAAATTTAATTTTCTCATTAGCATTTCTATATTTTTTGTACATTCCATTCAAACTCGTGCTAGCACTTTAATGGACTAGTACGGGTGGAGGATGGTGTGGACTCTACATTTTTACCTGAGATCTCAGCTGTCCTATGGAGGCTATCTCCCATGGATGAGATGGACTCCTGTAGGTACTAGCACGTTAATGTGCTAGTATAGGCAGATATACCTTGCACTGTAGCCTCGCGATTTTTATTACCCTAGGGAGACTGCCTACCTTAGGTGCCTTAGTTATAGGTTTGTTTACCATCTCGAATAAATTACTTTTGGTACTATCTTAATCACCTTCTTCCAGCACAGCACCGCTACTTTATATTAATAGGTGAGGCGACACATCTGTCCCTTTAATTTAGAGTTCAAAATTAGTTTTCCATTAACATTTTTATGCTTTTTATATATTCCATTCAAACTCGTGCTAGCACTTTAATGGGCTAGTACGGGTGGAGGATGGTGCGGATTCTACAATTTAACCTGAGATCTCTGCTGTCCTATGGAGACTATCTCCCATGGATGAGATGGACTCCTGTAGGTACTAGCATGTTAATGTGCTAGTATAGGCAGATATACTTTACACTGTAGCCTCGCGATTTTTATCACCTTAGGGAGACTGCCTACCTTAGATGCCTTAGCTATAGGTTTGTTTACCATCTCGTCCCTCTGACCGATTTGTGGCATAAGCCACATTAAGACGTTAGGAGGATGTTAGGTATGTTAGCCCCCTTTTTCATATTCATACATATTTGTTTAGCTGTTCAATCACCCTGTTGGGATATATGATGGACAATTATTACAATCTGTATATGTATGATTTGTATGGTTTATACGGTTTTGAGTGACCAGATGATTCCGTGGGGTTTTTTGTAATCTCTGCCAATCTATCTGGCCTGTGGTCTATATAGACTTACTACCGACAATATTCATTAATACCCGATTTTGATCCATCTTCACCTCTGACGTAGGATCTAAGGGTGACGACCTTATTGGTGGTTACCTTTTGGTTTCCACCCTGATTTGCCTGTTCCCCCCCCCCTCACCCTAGTCTGGAGGATGCGAGACGCAACAGGGTTACACCAGGTAGGGTGATGGGTAATGTAGTTTTATGGGTCAATCCACAGCCATAAGTTAGGTTATGCCTGCACATTACCCGTTATTGTATAACTTTTAGGGGACTTCTTAGTAAGTTCTCATACAGGATAACGGACTATATGTCTTGTTATTATATGGTTAAACATCAATGCCCCGTTTAAAAGGGCTTTTTCCCTTTGATTTGCCAGACTTTAAAATGGAGACCGTAAGTCTGATGCTTTGCCATCCAGATCGAGGCTTCTTGTTGTGTATTTAAGCGGTGCGTCAGTACGCCGTCCGTGTCCCATGATTACGTCACTCTCTGACGAAACGCGTAGGGAGGAGCGACGTGCTGACGTCACCGCGTCTTACGTCCTAGCACGGACGAGTACTGCTGCCGGCCGGCCGCATAATTTTAAGAGTATCTACAACTGTTTTATGTATCCTGTTTTTTGTGCATACTGGCACTTTTTATCAAATAAATCCTTTGGATTCCACCCATGGTGTGTCCCCCTTTTTCTCTTTTTGGGCCAATCCTTCCGGAGATCCATACAATTAGCTTATGTAACCCACAGGCTACGACCCACTATCACTAGTGGTGAGCCCCGCGTTTACCTGCGTCTGAAGCGAGCAGTTTTTTCTGGATACCGCGAGGGGTGTAAGCGAGATACGGTGGAAGTCAAGGCCCTGGCTGGGTATTAGCCATATGCGAGTTTTTCCTCCACAGTCCGGTAAGCCTGCAATCTTTCTGGTGGAGGGATTTCCACAAGCACTTGTCACTTTAAATTTGAATCTACACAAAGTCACCATCTTTCAACACGTGGAAGCCATTTACTGCTGGACTTGATTGATCTCGCAGTTTATTTGGACTTTGGTTTTCATTTTTTGGTTTATTTCACTGGTTTATTTGGACATATATTAATGCACGGTACAATATAATTTGATAAATTGTTGGGTTATTAAGCCCATTACTCACCAATGTTTGTTGGGTTATTATACAGCCCACTTGAATTCTTTGTACTGTACATCACATGTTTATTATTATTATTTTTTACTATTTTTTATATTTTATGTTTGGACACTGGGTTCACTGAATTCTGTTGTATCTGATTGCTGTAGCCGTCATGGATACCTAGTCATCCCATTTTTTCACTGGTCTACTTTTCACTCTTAACGAGTGAGGTAGATGCACTGACACTGATCACATTTTGGCACTAATTAGTGTTGTTTACTTAAATTTAATGTAGCGCAGCCTTTTCCAATTTTACGCACTACAACCAACTATCTGAAAAGTTTGGGTTGGATTCTCAACCTAGAGAAATCTTCCTTAATACCGCTAAGAAGGCTGGAGTACTTTTGTCTAATCTTAGATACAGCCCAGGAAAGGGTGTTCTTGCCTCAGGCAAAAATCAATTTCATAGGAGAACTGATGCGGAGGGTCAGATCAAATGGCAATCCCTCCATTCACCTCTGCATGAGGTTGCTAGGAACCATAGTAGCTTCATTCAAAGCAGTTCCCTATGCCCAGTTCCATTCAAGACTGTTGAAAAACAGTATCCTGTCTGCTTGGAACAAAACAATTCAAGCTTTAGACTTGCCAATGCGGCTGTCCCCAAGAGTGGCCCAAAGCCTCACTTGGTGGTTATTAACCCAGAATCTGCTGAAGGGAAGATCCTTCAGACCAGTCATCTGGAAAGTGGTAACGATGGATGCCAGCCTTTCAGGCTGGGGAGCAGTACTAGAAAAGACAACTGTCCAAGGACAGTGGTCAAGAACCGAAAGAAGCTTGCCCATCAATATCCTAGAGATTTGGGCAGTACGACTGGCTCCAAAGGCCTGGACTTTCAGGTTACGGGATTGTCCTGTCAGGATTCAATCCGACAATGCGACAGCTGTGGCCTATATCAATCACCAAGGGGGCACCAAAAGTCTCTCAGCACAGAGAGAGGTGAACCATATTCTAACTTGGGCAGAAAGGAATGTTCCATGCCTTTCTGCAATCTTCATTCCAGGAGTAGAGAATTGGCAGGCGGACTACTTAAGTCGCCAGCAGTTATTCCCAGGGGAATGGTCTCTTCACCCGACATATTTCGGGCTGTTTGTCAAAGATGGGGGACTTTGGACGTGGATCTTCTAGCATCCAGGTTCAACACCGAAGTTGGTCAACTTTGCGGCCAGAACAAGGGATCCATTCGCATGCGGAACGGATGCATTAGTGACCCCACCTATTCAGTTACTGCCTCGACTTTTTTGCAGGATCAAGCTGGAAAGAAAGCTGACAATTCTGGTAGCACCAGTATGGCCCAGAAGGTCATGGAGTGCAGAAATCGTAAAGATGGCAGTGGAGGGCCCATGGTCCCTCCCACTACGGCCAGATCTGCTCTCGCAGGGACCGATATTCCATCCTTCCTTACGGTCTCTAAATTTATCGGATTGGCTATTGAAACCCACATTGTAAAGAAATGTGGGCTTTCGGGGTCAGTTATCTCTACCCTGATTAATGCTAGGAAGTCAATTTCCAGAACTATATATTATAGAATCTGGAAGGCTTACGTTTCCTGGTGTGAATCCAATGGTTGGCACCCTCGGAGATGTATCATAGGCAGAATTCTTGCCTTTCTACAATTGGGGGTAGAAATGAAATTGGCCTTAAGTACTATTAAAGGCCAAGTCTCAGCTTTAACGGTCTTATTTCAAAGACCACTTGCTACTCATTCTTTAGGCTTTATACAAGGGGTGATGCTGCTTAATCCGCCTGTCAAACCTCCCTTGAACCCTTGGGACTTGAACTTAGTTTTGTCTGTGTTACAAAAACAGCCATTCGAACCAATACAACAGATTCCCCTAGTCTATCTGACAAGGAAGTTGCTATTTTTGGTTGCTATATCCTCAGCAAGGAGGGTTTCAGAATTGGCTGCTCTTTTTTGTAAAGAGCCATATTCGATTTTTCATGAGGACAGAGTGGTGTTATTCCGTACACACTGTCGGAAATTCCGACCACAAAATTCGTCTGATTTTTTCAGACGGATTTTATCCGAAACTTGTCTTGCATACACACGGTCGCACAAAGTTGTCGGAAAATCCGATCGTACGGAACGAGGTGACGTACAAATTGTACGACGGGACTACGTAGAGGCCAATAGCTTTCGTCTCCAATTTTTTTTGAGCATGCGTAGCACTTTGTGCGTCGGAATTCTCTACACACAATTGGAAAAAGTCCGATCAGATTTTGTTGTCGGAAATTTTAGATCCAGCTCTCAAACTTTTTTCGTCGGAAATTCCGACGGAAAAAGTCTGATCGAGCCCACACACGATCGGATTTTCCGACAACATAATCCGATCGGATATTGTCCTGCCATCGTTTTTTCCAAAACTATGTTCCAGGGAAGAAAAGTCACTACTTTGTCTTGATGTGGTGAGAGCAGTAAAAATCTATTTGAAGAAAACTTCTCAGATTCGTAAGACTGATGTCTTATTTATTCTGCCGGAGGGTCCTAAGAAAGGACAGGCAGTGTTGAAATCCACTGTTACTAAGTGGATTCGGCAAGTGATAATTCAAACTTATGATTTAAGGGGTAAGATTCTCCTGTTTCAAGTTAAGGCGCATTCTACCAGGTCGGGCAGTGCGTCATCAGGCCTCCATGGCTCAGATCTGTAAGGCCGCAGTTTGGTCTTCAGTTCATACATTCACAAAATGTTATCAGGTGGATGTAAGGAGGTATGAGAATATCGCCTTCGGGCGTAGTGTGCTGCAAGCAGCAGTATAAATCCTCAAGCCTGTGGGTTTTTTTCTCCCACCCCTCATGTGGCATTGCTATGGGACGTCCCATTAAGTAATTACTTAAGGCTCTGTGTCCCATGATGTACGATAAAGAAAATAGGATTTTTATAACAGATTACCTGTAATATCCTTTTCTTGGAGTACATCATGGGACACAGAGGTCTCTCCCCTCTTTTTTGGGATACAAATATATTGCTTTGCTACAAAAACTGATGTGCTCCTGGAAGGAGGAGGGGTTATATAGGGAGTAAACTTCCTTAATTAGGGTTTACCAGTGTCAACACCTGACGGTAGGCGATAACCCATTAAGTAATTACTTAAGGCTCTGTGTCCCATGATGTACTCCAAGAAAAGGATTTTACAGGTAAGCTGTTACAATAAATAGATTTAAAAAAAATTGTATTTCTATAACCGCTTACCTGTAAAATCCTTTTCTTGAAGAAAACATCATGGGACACGGAGGTCTCTCCCCTCTTTTTTGGGATACAAGTATATTGCTTTGCTACAAAAACTGATGTGCTCCTGGAAGGAGGAGGGGTTATATAGGGAGTAAACTTTCTTAATTAGGGTTTACCAGTGTCAACACCTGTCGGTAGGCTATTACCCATTAAGTAATTACTTAAGGCCCTGTGTCCCATGATGTACTCCAAGATAAGGATTTTACAGGTAAGCTGTTATAAAAATCCTATTTTTAAAAATTTTTTTTTTTTTTTTAGCTATTTACTGTAACACCTATGTAATGCACACAAATGTGCTCTTGCTCGTTCCTTGTTTTTGTACTCTGACAAACTCAAATTTTCTTACAAAAAATTAAATTAAAAAAAATACTAAATTAGAAAATGTTGCACCTGTGCTAATTTTAACCATCTTTCCCTCTGTATGCCTCCTGAACAAGTATGTAGATCAAGAGGTCCAGTTCTCTTGCTGCATTCTTGATGCATATCAGCGATTCAAAAAGTATTGAAGCCAATGGGATTGGCATGGAAGTTGGGGAGTGTGCTTCCACATTGCTAAATGCTCAGGTTCCTCTAAAGTGTGTTCATCCTGAAAATACATTCTAGGTTTATTAGCTGCAGTGTTCCTCGTGACAGCATTGTCTGGCTAAATCCACAGTACAATCATTAAACCATCTTCCTCACACAAGGTCTTGCCCTCTCTTCACTCTTCAGCAGCTTCACCATATCTTTCCTCCTAATAGGTCCAGGTTTCTATTCTTGGCTTTCTTTTTTTTCCATTTTCCTTTTTATGCTCCCTATTATATGCCGGTTTTGAAGGTTAGAGGAGAAATAGTTTCATTAGTCTTCCTTTTTTGTTACTTTTTAACCTCCATGTCATCGCAGGAACATATTGTGCTAGACTAACCTCTTGCTGCAGGCTGCCTCCAATCGCCAATCAGTTATGCAGTTACAGAAAAACATAAAAGGCAGAAGAGCAGCCTGAAAAGAGAAGCAAGCAAACTCAAAGCTGTGGGCTGATAGCAAAAAAAAAAAAAAGAAGAAAAACCTGCAACACAAAGGCATAATGAGCTAGTATGCATCGCATACTAGCTCATTGTGAAATACTTATCTTAGAATGATGCCCTGCAGGGCTGCCCGCACTCCGCTCCCATGGCCGAAATTTTTCCCGGAGTTACTTCCGGGTTCGCAGGCTCTGGCAATGTGATTGGCCGGTGCCGCGATGATGTCATGGGTCATGATATTTACAGTACCTACAGGTAAGCCTTACTATAGGCTTACCTGTAGGTACAATTGCACCTGATGGGTTTACTTCCTCTTTGTAGATTAAGGGGCTTCTCTGTTATACTTATAGTACACACCGGGTTCGTAGGATCACCTAGGTGACCTAACTCATTGTTTCCCTGCAAAGGTATAAGCATAATGGACTACTATGCAAGAAAAAAAATTAAAAAGTTTTTCAAAAAAAAAAGAGGAAGCATAGTAGCCCATTATGTGTCACTTACCTGACACAGGAGCCGGCAAAGTCACCGCTGTCCCCTTTTGTACAGAGCCTCCATCTCCCTGCTCCGGCGCTGTCATTCGACAGAGCCGCGATGACATCGCGCATGCGCACAGGAGCCGCCACTCGTGGCATATATGCCTGTCTTTTGGCAAATATCTCCTAAACCGTGTAGGTTTACGAGATATTTCTTGGACCTACAAATAAGCCTTAATCTAGGCTTACCTGTAGGTCAAAGTGGTTTGTAAGGGTTTACAACCACTTTAAAGAGGAAGACTTTACTTCCTCTTTAAAGAGCAATTCCAAGAAGCAATTGAATGTCTAGTTTTAAGCTGCTGATGTCGCTGCTGTGCTAAAGTCATCAAGGCTGTCTATGTTGCATTAATCTGACTTGTGTACAAAATTGCGGTAAAAAACAAAAAAACGCCGCAAATCGCGGTAAAAAACGCCGCGAAAAAAACGCCGCAATTCGCAGCCAGAGATCTCCTAAAGTCTTCTTACAGAACCCTAGTTGTGCATCATATTTAAAGTGTTTCTAAAAATCATGTTTTTTTTACCTTAACACGTTCATACATTAAGGTAAAAAAAACCTTCTCTGCTACAGGATCAACCCCAGCCCCCCCCCCTTATTCTTACCTGAGCCCAATCCGAATCAGTGATGTGCACGAGAGCAGCAGCTCTCGCTGCTGTCTCCCTCCACATTGGGCAGATTGATAGCAGCGGGAGCCATTGGCTCCCACTCCTGTCAATCAACTCCAGTGGCGAAGCAGTGGGGGGCCCGAGTCACACTGTCTGTGTCAATGGACGCAGCAGCGGGGCTCGGGAAAAAGCATGCACAAGTGCCCCTATGGGAAGCAGCTTCCCGAGGGGGCACTGGACAGATAGGAGAGCTGGCGGAGGAACAGAGAAGAGGAGGTTCAGGGCCACTCTGTGCAATTATATTGCACAGAGCAAGTAAGTATAGAGATGTTGGTTATTCAATGAATGAGAGCGAAGACTGCGAGCCAGGCCTTCTCATCGAACATCAGTGCCTGACCTCACAAATGCTCTTCTGGAAGAATAGTCAAACATTCCTATAGACACACTCCTCAACCTTGTGGACGGCCTTCCCAGAAGAGTTGAAGCTGTTATAGCTGCAAAGGGTGGGCCAACACAATATTGAACCCTACGGACTAATGCCCCGTACACATGGTCGGAATTTCCGACGGAAAATGTCTGGTCGGACCATGTTGTCGGAAAATCCGACTGTGTGTGGGCTCCATCGGACTTTTTCCGTCTGAGATTCCGACGGAAAAAATTTGAGATCCTGCTCTCAAATTTTCCAACAACAAAGTCTGATCGGACTTTTTCCGATCGTGTGTAGCGAATTCCGACGGACAAAGTGCCACGCATGCTCAGATCACATTAGAAGACCAAAGCTATTGGCTACTAGCCTCTACGTAGTTCCGTCGTACGCAACGAACGTCACCACGTTCAGAATGATCGGATTTTCCGACAACTTTGTCTGACCGTGTGTATGCAACACCAGTGTCGGACAAAATCCGTCGGAAAAAATCCGACGGATTTTGTGGTCGGAATTTCCGACCGTGTGTACGGGGCATAAGACTGGGATGCCGTTAAAGGTCATGTGCGTGTAAAGGCAGGTGTCCCAATACTTTTGACAGTATAGTAAATACTTTAAGATAAAAATACCAATAAAATAACCTTACAGGTCCAGCTCTATTTTTCCACTTTCCTCAACTTGTTGTTTCATCATTTCTCTCTGGATATATTGACCTGAAATCTTCTCTCTTTGTCAACAGGTGTGTGATGGGAAAGTGTCTGTCCATGTCATCGAAGGCGATCATCGCACCTTTTTGGAAGGAGATGGAGTAGACTCCATTACCAACATCATCCACAGTTCCCTTGCGGAACCCCGCACCAGCGTCCGCGAGGGTTAAACGGCGATCTACAAAGCCATCGTCTCCTTCCAAAGTTGACTTAGGCTTTGCCCTGGCAGAGGATAAAATGGCTTCCTAATGAACTGGACAAAACATGAAAACTTTCCATAACCAATATCAGCAAACCATGGTTGGGGCTCCACCAATGCTGCCCAGTGCCATAAAGGCATTTTCAGCGGTCAGTAGACCCTTGGAGAACCCCCATCCCTTTTTCCCTTCTATACCTCCCTCTGTTAATGTTGTACGAACACAGCAGAAGACCCCAGGTCTTCTACACAGAGTAGAGTTCATTTTTGTAGCATGTTGTTATCAGTATTCCAAAGCCAAGACGTTAGCACTTAGCAAGCCTCGCACCTCTATGTTGAAACAAATACCGTCGGTTCTCTGAGGCTGTGGCCTGCCTTTGAAGAGGCTGACTGGTCCAAAGATCACATGGATCTCCTTATCGTAGATTCCACATTGGTCTTCTTCTGAGTGTGCGTGAATTTTTTTCTTTTTCTGTATTTTTTTAATCTTAATGTTAAGTATTTATTTTAAGTTGAATTTTACCAGTGCACTCTGAACCACCTTCAGAGGAGTGACACCTCTGCTTGAACCCTTCCTATGGACGCAGGGACACTTAGTAAAACTTTGTGAACTTTTTACTCATTAGGCATCAATGAGATATAGGCTAAAACAGTAAAAGGCCTCTATTGGTATAGCAACCAATCAGGATTTTCCAATAATTAAGAATTTTTGCTTCCTCTGGTTACTTGTACCAGTGTAAGAAAAGAAAAAAAGCAGCAGTGCTGTGCAGTTCCCCACAGCAGCCAATGAGGGCTCACCATTCTTCAGCTTAGATCAGTGATGGTGAACCTTGGCCCCCCAGATGTTTTGGAACTACATTTCCCATGATACTCATTCACAGTGTAGTTGAGCATCATGGGAAATGTAGTTCCAAAACATCTGGGGGGCCAAGGTTCACCATCACTGGCTTAGAGTATTTTAAAAGCTAATTGGTTGCTGGGGCTTACCTGCTCTTCACATTTTTCTCTTTGCCTTATTAACCCCTTCATGACCATATTAACCCCATTCATGACCCCAATATGCCTTTTTTTTTTTTTTTTGAGTCCTCATGAAAAATGCTCCTTGCCATGATAATGTTAATTAACATTCCACCGGTGAACGAGGAATGTGTAACTGTGTGTGTTCCGAGTTCAACAACTCTATTGTTAAAAGGGTTAAACACAGGAATCTATACGCCTATTATATTAAATATTGGTCTTACACCCCCATTTATGCGATCTTAACTTAATTTGCAAGTTGGGCATAGTAGCGTTTGAGGCAGTTTTGATCAACGATTAGAACAATCTTCTCCAAAGCCACATGGTAGACTGAAGGCTTCAACTTGTAGACTCTAAAGCCTACCATACCATACACGGCTCAGATTTCGGCCAATTCCCACTGAACTGGCCAAAGCTTGAGCCATGGGTGTTCCCTGACGGCACCACTTGATACAACAAAAGTCATATTTCAATTGTCGAAGGAGTGGGGGGGTGGGGGTTTGGGATAGGGGGTGACTGCATCTGGAGCCGTGCCGGCTGTCAGAATACAAATAGCCGGCAGGGGGGATTCCTCCAATCATGCTGTTTAGTGTGAATGGAGGAATCTATTACATTTCTCTTGTTTAGAACACTGTATGGCTCCCCTTAATGCTGATGTCCAGACAAATCTGAAAAAAATATATGGAATTTTCCTGCCAAATACATTTTGACCCTGTTCAGCTAGTCTCTTGATCCAAACACTCCTGCCATATAGCAAAGCCAGTTCAGGGACCTCAAGTTTTTCCTGTCTAGTTTAGCAATAGAGCTTGGTTACTGGCAAGCTGACAGCATTGGATTGACAGCTCTGTGTAATGCTTTTGAGTCTGGCTCTCCTATGGTACTGACCCCCCCCCCCCCCCTCCTCTTCCAGTCTGGGTCCTACTGTGAAGGGAGTTACAGGGTGATAAAGACAGCTTTGAGTACAACGTAGTTCTACTAATGGTATTTAAGCATAAATATCTGCATGAAATGGCGGACTTTGTTTCCATGCCTGGAGTTCAGCTTTACGCTCCAAGACAGGCAGCACCTACAATGTATATTGCAGACCTATCCAAAAGAGAAGGGCACTGAGATCCTTCCATACCCCCCCCCCCCCCCAAGGCCCTATGGTGTCTGCAAGGTCTGCCACAGTGAAGCCTCTGCCATTGTGTGTTGGTCATTGGACACAATCTAGCCTCTGCCTGTTCATGGGACTCGAAAAATTGAAAAAGGCAACAAATCTAGTGTCTACATTTCCATTATAATGCATAACACTTATTAACACAATTATTTTGGGACATTCCATTTTTTTTTTTTCTAGCTCTATATGAGAGGCCAGCCGTGCAAAACGCTAGTGCACGCTGCAAGTCTCTATGATGGGAAAGAATTTAAATAGCAAGCAGTAAAACTGCGTTGGAAGAATTCGTGGCTCAACGGGAGATGACTTTTTTTCTGGGGCGCACACCTTCTGGTGGGAAGGTGTCCTCTGCAGAAAGAGCAGGTGTGTCATCAATGACACTTTCCTTGAAGGAAATAAGGATCTGCTGCACTTATGACACAGAAGAAACGAGGTGACCACGGGTTTAATTGACTGTTGGAAACAGAGCCTGTCTTTGGTCTTATGCCGCTATTTAGCGAGTTGTGCTTTTTTTTGTTACGATTCAGGGAAATCTAACATGCAAGGCTACCAAAAGCATATATTTTTTTTTCCTTTTGGGTGTATTAGTTTGGTAGGTTGCTGGTGACTTTAAGGCCTCATATAGATTGAAAATGTTGAATCTTTGCCTGAAATGAGCAAGAGATTCCGCAAGCACTTACAAAGAATTGATTTAAGCTTACTAAAAAGCTTGTTTAAAGCTACAGCCATCATTAGGATTTGTATTTAGCACTTCCAGATTGGAGATAAGAGTTGGTTTGGAATGTGGGAGCAACCATGGCCAACTGCTATTCGATAATGCGCACTTCAGGGTTGTCAATACTTGGCGAGTCATTGACCTGAAACAAGCATGTACATATCAGTTGTTATTCATATACACTATTTTATTCATAACGCTAACGCCCCGTACACACGGTCGGAAATTCCGATGGAAAATCCGACCGTGGGTGGGCTCCATCTGACTTTTTCCGTCGGAATTTCTGACGGAAAAAATTTGAGATCCTGCTCTCAAATTTTCCGACAACAAAATCCGATCGGACTTTTTCCGATTGCGTGTAGAGAATTCCGACGGACAAAGTGCCACGCATGCTCAGATCAAATTACGAGACCAAACCTATTGGCTAATAGCCTCTACGTAGTTCCGTCGTACGCAACGAACGTCGCCACGTTCAGAATGATCGGATTTTCCGACAACTTTGTCCAACCGTGTGTATGCAACACCAGTGTCGGACAAAATCCGTCTGAAAAAGTCAGACTGATTTTGTGGTCGGAATTTCCGACCGCGTGTACGGGGCATAAGTTTTAGCACACCTGACCATCACACCTATCTATATGGCCCAAGGTATGTGGACACCCCTCTAAATTATTGAGTTCAGCTGTTTTCATTGAAAGGTTCTCTTGATGCTACAGCGTATTTGGACATTTTAAACAGTTGGGATCTTCCAACTTTGTGGGCAACAGTTTGGGGACAGCCTGTTCTGTGCCCTGTCCACAAAACCAGCTCCATAAAACAAGGTTTGACCAGTTTGGTGTGGCAGAACTCAAGTGGCCTACATAGAGCTCTGACCTCAACCCTACTGAACTCCTTTGCAACATCAATTGCAGGCCAGGTCTAATCATCCAACACCAGTACATGGCCTCCAATTGTTCTTTTGTCTGAATGGACACAAATTCACACAGACCCTACAAATCTTGAGCAAAGCCTTCCCAGGAGAACGGAGGATGTTATTGCTGCAAAGGAGGGGACCAGCTCCTTATTAATGACCATGATTTTGGAATGGGGTGTCCAACAAGCTCGTATAGATGTGATGGTCACGTGTCTATAAACATTTGCTTTTATAGTGTACTTGTTGTGGGTCAGAGAATCACTAAGTAGTGAAGCTAGTATAAAGATGACCTTCAAAAAACAATTCAGCTATGGGAGTTCCAATATGATCTATATGACTGTTTTTCTTTAAAAGCTTCAAGAAAGCTAAATTACTAAAGAAGCTTACTTTTGCAAGTGCTTTCTGAATCTGAGAGTATACCAAAATAACGTGGCCTTCTTTCCTTTTTTTTTTTCTCTCGCTTTCGCTCTTTCTCTCTCTTTCGCTCGTTTGTTTCTCTTTCTCCTGCGCACGCGCTCTTTTTCCCTCTCTCTATCTCTCTTGCTTGCTTGGCAAAAGATTAAACAATGCGTATGAGGCCTTAGTGGCACCAGCTCATGCATTTTGAAATCCATCATGCAGTTTTCGGCCTACAGGTTTCATTGCAGGTCAATAGTTATTACAGCCTTTTAACCTGTTACAAAATGACTTTGCCTTTGCAAGCGTGGCAAACCTTCAATGTTAATGGCACCCAAGCGCCAGCATTTCAAAACCTACCTTGGCATACTCCGAACGCCCCCCCAGTGATCAGCGCAGAAACTTCTAGCACAGGGGTCCGCAACCAAAGGCTGCCATGGGCACGCAAAACCATTTTCAGTGGGACTTGAACGATCTATAGTCACATGTTTAGAAATTGTAGTCATGATTGTGAAATATTATCTAGTTGGGTTTACCAAAAAAATTCTTAGGTCTGAAAAAGGTGGCCTTGCATTAACTTTTGCATTTGGATCTACATATATGTACAAACAGATATATTTTCAGACCCGAAGACGGTGTTAAATCCATCCCCAAGCCAACTTGCAACAGATTTTTCAGTAGTGTGAAGGTAGCATCCTACAGGCCAGACTGAGCATAAGCCATGAAAGACAGGGACAAGGACCACAATGAAACGGCAAGGCTTCATTTATGCATCCTATAAGGGTTAGACATTGGATTCCTGTGGCCAGCATCAGTGGATTTTTTGCAGCTGGAATCACAGGTGGTTACAGGTGGCTGTGGCCCTGTACAAAGCAATGACAGGCTTATAGCAACCATAGCTGTTCGGATGCACCCAAAAGTCCAGCAGTTACCTGCTGCTAAGGACAAATGACCAGCCCTGCATGCAGGCAGAGTCTTGCCCCAGGAATCCACTGTCCGGACCTTCTAGGACAGTGATGGCGAACCTTGGCACCCCAGATGTTTTGGAGCTTCATTTCCCATGATGCTCATGCACTCTGCAGAGCAGTTGGGTATCATGGGAAATGTAGTTCCTAAACATCTCGGGTGCCAAGGTTCGCCATCACTGTTCTAGGATGTGTCAGTGAGGCCTAAGTCCCAGTTTCTGGTTCAGTACACTGAACATGTTTTATGTGTGCCCCTGTTAATATAATACATTTTATCAGTGCAAAAATTGAAAATGTACTACCTGGACTATGTACTATGGTGTGCTATTGTTGACTGTCTAATGACTTGTACATGAACACTTAATGTGGGAAAAGGTTGCCAATCCCTGTTCTGGCAGATTATTAGTGCTGGGTGTGCATTGCACTTATGGGTCCAAGTATAAAACATTTGTGATGTGTGGATGTGACAAACAATCTGCACAAGCAGGATGAAAATTGCTGTACTTTCCCTAATATGTGTAGTTCCTATATCTTCAGTGCCATCTAGTGGAGACAATAAGTTTTTTTTATTTTTTTAACCAATTTAACTATTTCTGGAAAAAAAAAGGCATTGTGGCCACTAGGTAGCGCTGACGATAAAGGAACTACACATTTTGGAGGCAGTGCGGCGATGGTTTATGCTGGTTGTGCAGATGTTTGACATATCCATTTTATACATTTTTAATGTGGGAAAAGGTTGCCAACCTTTGTTCTAGCAAAAGATAAGCGCTGGATGTGCATTATAGCCCACACCTGCTGGTGCTCAGTTTGGGAAATGAGACCCGGGAGGCTCCATTAATTAGAATGCTAGACTTCCACAGTCAGACGAAGGACCTGTGGGATCCTCACTCTGTTGATCGCAGCAGAATCTGTTTTACGTAGGTCTATATTTTAGTAAAGAATAAATAATTGTGAGGTTTTTTTTTTTTTCATAAGTTTATTTTCTTGCTCATGTTAAATAGTGCTGCTTTGAGACAGTCTTGTGTATGTTGCACTCTCATATTATTAAAAATAAAGAAATTACATGGTTTATTTGCCTCCCATTGTCTTTTTTTTTTTTTTTTTAATAATGGATATTGATTTGAATCATCCCAAAGTAAGGTCTGGTTGACACCTTTCCTCTTTGTGCTTTTTGCAGAAACACACTACAGTCCATTTATAACATTGTTTCCTATGAGGCACGTTCACATCTACGCTTTTTTTCAGCCACCGCATTTTTAGAAAGGGTCAGGGACTTTTGTTTTCTAACATAAACATCGCGTTTTTACAGACTTCAATGGAGAAGCTTCAGAAAAGCATGTAGTGTGTTTTTTGCTGCAATTTGCATTTTTTAATCTGCCCAACAACAAATGGGCCAAAAAAAGCATAAAAAATGCAGACTGCGTCAAAAAACATGGAAAAAAACACATAAAAAAAATGTGTGTGCAAAAAGAACTGATAGAGGGCTGACATGGCTCCCCAAATCACTGACTGGAAACTTCACACTGGACCTCATGCAATTTCGATTCTGTGCCTCTCCACTCTTCCTCCAGGCTTTGGGACCTCAATTTCCAAATGAAATGCAAAATTTTCCACAATCCGTGATGATTTGAGGAGCCATGTCATCTGCTGGTGTTGGTCCGCTGTGTTTTATCAAGTCCCAACTCCCAAGTCAGCGCAGTCCTCTACCAGGACATTCTAGAGCACTTCATGCTTCCCTCTGTTGACTAGCTTTATGGAGATGCTGATATAATTTTCCAGCAGGACTTGGCACCTGCCCACACTGCCAAAAGTACCAAGACCTGGTTTAATGATCATGGTATCACTGTGCTTAATTGGCCAGCAAACTTATCTGACCTAAACCCCATAGAGAAGCTGTGGGGTATTGTCAAAAAGGAAGATGAAATACACCAGACCCAACAATGCAGACAAACTGAAGGCTGCAATCAAAGCAACCTGGGCTTCCATAAAACCTCAGCAGTGCCACAGGCTGATCGCCTCCATGCCACGCCGCATTGATGCTGTAATTCATCGGATCCCCAAGTATTGAGTGCATACTATACGGCAGGGCTCAAAATTTCAAGTGTTGAGCTACTAGCCAGGCCTTAAGGGTTACTCACCACCAGTTGCCCCACCCCACCCAATCCTTACCCTTCCTCGCCCCTAAACACGCCCTCATAAATGAAATAATGAAATGACACTTAAATGTTTTATGCAGAATTAAGTTACAAAAATAAAAATTAACTACAAATTTATCAGTATCCATCAGTTCATCCTCAACTGTTCCCATCATTGCCGTCTACCTGTGCCCAACAATGCAGCCTCACCTGTGCCCAACAATGCAGCCTACCTGTAAATCTAAGGCTATAAATCTACTGTGTGCACCAAATCCCCTTACAAACCAAAATTTTACCATGTAAAAGAAGTGGCACCATCATCACTATGCTGCACACAGATTTACTTGAGGCCTGAGAAATCCTCTTTTATTGTTCAGTTAGAGAAATCTTGACAAAGTCTTGAAAACTTTGTCAAAAACGCCCCCTTGCTGTGGGTGACGGGTGATTTACATATCTCATGCACTAGCCTGAGACAGGTTATCATCAGATCACTGGATGTTCTGCTCTGACTACATACATGTCCCCTAAATCACTTGTCTGTCTATAGTCTGCTGACTGTTCACTGCATCCCATGATGAGAAACATCCAGTCAAAACACAGTAAAGGCAGCCAATCCTGGGAGAGCTAGAGGGGAGGGGGATGTGAATTGTGAACTTTTTACACAGGATTTGACTCAGGCTAGTGCATGATATGTAAATCACCTGTCACTCACAGCAAAGGGGGAGTTTTTGACAAAGTTTTCAAGACTGTCAAGATTTCTCTAACTGAACAATAAAAGAGGATTGCTCAGGCCTCTAGTAAATCTGTGTGGCAAGACTGGGCTCAAATTAAAGGAAATCTTATTCTCTACATTATGACATCAAAAAAAAAAAAATTCGGGTTTACATCCACTTTAAATCTTCACCCTGTAATGAGGTGTCAATACCATTTCCAATTTCGCCACCAGGTGACGCCCTCCCCATAGATAAATAGTTGACTACGTTAGAGAGTTGGAGGAGTTTGGGCCCCTATGTTACTTGATGGGACCGTTCTCTCAGAGATGTATTGCTTCCAATGATTGCACCTGGTGATCCCAGGACCTGGTGCATTGGATAGGGGGACAAGACATAGAGTGCCCGAACTGTAGAAGTGCAGATGACCACTACCATAATTGGTGAGAAGCTGTATGCCCTGAAGTTGTCTTCCTTAAAATTGTAAAAGTAGAGCTTTGAAAATGTATTGGACTTGCCTCTTCTTGCTACTAATGGCCTTGCCTTGGAAATGATACCTGGTTTAGCTGGGAAGAATGCGGGGTGAATTATCAGGCTTAGTAACGTACATGTGGTGTTGTACTGTACATTGTAATTGCTCCCTCTGGGAGCAGGGCCTCACATTACCGTGACGTTAGGGCAAAAGGCCTGTTAGTGGTAATAACCAGGAATGAATGTTTATGCCCACGTTCTATTGGCCTTGCCTGCAGCAAATATTATGGAACTAAGGTTTTTTTTTAGGTGCATATAGAGACGTTCAATATTACAACTTTTGTTAAAGAATTAAAACATTCCAATTTTATTGATGTATGGCAAAAAAAAAAAACAATGCTACACATGCCATGGTGTCACGTACCTGGTGAAGATCGAGCTGTAGAGGGGGCTTATCTTGCACCTCTTACCCAACACCCCTGGTAGTGATGACAGGAGATGTGGGGGCACAGAGTGGCACGAGGGCCGGTATAACAGGCAGCACCAGCTGAGGTTTGCAGAGAACAGATGACCGTAGATCACCAGGCAGGAACCAGGGGCTGGAACACAGTGAAGCTTGATCAGTAGGCAAGAGCGTAGCCGAGACACAAACCAAGAGGTCATCAACAGCCAAGCAGCAAAGGTACAGGAACACAAGACAAGAGCAGAGGCAGAGCACAAGCCACAGTCACAATAGGCAGGCAGGAATACAGAGGTCTGTCAAGGGCAAGCTGGGTCAAGCACAGGTAGACAGATATAGCAGGTCAATACACAGGTAAACAGGAACTAGCTGAAGACCACTCTGCAATCTGTTCTTGCCACAGTTCATCTTAAATAGGCTGTTATGCGCCAGTATGTGCACGTGTGTGCGTGTGCTCATGTGCATATGCCCAATTCTTCTTGGGAATGCGCTAATACGTTTGCGCATGCCTGCTAATGCCCCTTCTGTATTGCTCATAAGTATTAGCATGAACACGTAGTGTCCTGATTCCAACTGAGCTTCTCTAACACATGGTCACTTTTATGTTGTAATTTCAAAGCGGTGAAGATGATGTTATTCCAAACATGTTTCGCCCAAATAGGCTTCTTCAGGGGATTGTCGCTAATAAGAGTTCAAACTGTGTGAAAACTATACAGACAAGCAAATAGTAATAAATATCAGTACATTTACTAAAATATTCATACCTGTGAAAATAACTAGATTGGCAAGGACCAAATTGGCAAATTATAGGAATCAATACTTTTGTGGGTGAAAAGGAACCCCAGATTGGTACCAGAGAGTTGTATAGTGACAGCAGGAGGGATAAATGGACCCAGCTGAAGAGGAATCACAGAAGAAAAAGGGGTCTTTGATAAGAAGGAAAAGTCTAAATTCTTAAACAGGTTTGACCCCATTAGACATTATACTTATAACATGACCCCCAGAGGGCGTCCAACGATTAATAAGTCTGCTCCAGCATCAGGAGACTATCCAAAATAAAATCAAAAGACTGTATTACTCTGGAGCAGGGCTGGTGCAAGGATTTCTTACACCATAGGCCAGTAATGGTGAACCTTGGCACTCCAGATGTTTTGGAACTACATTTGCTATGATGCTCAACTACACTGCAGAGTGCATGAGCATCATGGGAAATGTAGTTCCAAAACATCTGGAGTGCCAAGGTTTGCCATCACTGCCCTAGGCAAAACCTCATTTTGCTGCCCCCTGACTCCAACCCCTTTGCCATGCCCATGTATACCCCACCTTTTTAATGAAGTGCCCATCAAATGCAGCCAGCCAGCATCCATCAATGGAGCCTACCAACTCCCATCAATGCAGCCTCACCAGCGTGCATCAAATTCAGCCTCACCAGCGTGCATCAAATTCAGCCTCACCAGCGCCCATCGATGCAGCCTACCAGTGCCCATCGATGCAGCCTACCAGTGCCCATCGATGCAGCCTCACCAGCGTCCATCAAATGCAGCCTCACCAACACCCATCAATGCAGCCCACCAGTGCCCATCAATGAATGTTTGCTTGCTTCCATTCATTCGGAAGTCGAGACACAGACACAGTCTGACACTATGTGCGAACGGAGCGCAGCTGCCTGCTGATGCTGAGACTTAGTTGCTTGCTGCAGAGAGAAGAGAGTAGGAACACCAGTGGCCGGGCGCCCTAGGCAGCAGTGTGCCCTAGGCGGCTGCCTAGTTTGCCTAGTGAAAACATCTGGAGTGCCAAGGTTTGCCATCACTGCCCTAGGCAAAACCTCATTTTGCTGCCCCCTGACTCCAACCCCTTTGCCATGCCCATGTATACCCCACCTTTTTAATGAAGTGCCCATCAAATGCAGCCAGCCAGCATCCATCAATGGAGCCTACCAACTCCCATCAATGCAGCCTCACCAGCGTGCATCAAATTCAGCCTCACCAGCGCCCATCAATGCAGCCTACCAGTGCCCATCGATGCAGCCTACCAGTGCCCATCGATGCAGCCTCACCAGCGTCCATCAAATGCAGCCTCACCAACACCCATCAATGCAGCCCACCAGTGCCCATCAATGAATGTTTGCTTGCTTCCATTCATTCGGAAGTCGAGACACAGACACAGTCTGACACTATGTGCGAACGGAGCGCAGCTGTCTGCTGATGCTGAGACTTAGTTGCTTGCTGCAGAGAGAAGAGAGTAGGAACACCAGTGGCCGGGCGCCCTAGGCAGCAGTGTGCCCTAGGCGGCTGCCTAGTTTGCCTAGTGGTAGCACCGGCCCTGCTCTGGAGTAACCATCAATCCTTTATACTACATTTGTACATGTCTATGTCATATAATTAAACTCCAACTAAATATGGGGCCCAACTAAAATAAAAATTACAGGTTTGGATACACTTTAGTATTTTATATCACAATATGTGTTGCTATCTGTGGAAGTTTAGCGATCTCCTATGATAGGGTGTTTTCTGTTTTGTAATATGTAAGAGGTGCTGTCAATCGGCATGCAGCAGCAGAATTGGTAGTGTAATGCCGCGTACACCCGGTCGGAATTTCCGATGGAAACAGTCCGATGGGAGCATTTTCAACAGATTTTCCGACCGTGTGTATGCCCATCGGTCTTTTTTTGTCGGAATTTCCGACGGACTTTGGATTGAGAACCTGTTCTCAATTTTTCTGACGGAAAACCTTTCTATCGGATTTTCCGATCGTGTGTATGCAATTCCGACACGTAAAATTCCGACGCATGCTCGGAAACAATTTGACGCATGCTCGGAAGCATTAAACTTCCCTTCTATAGTGCTGTCGAACGTGTTTTATGCCGCTGTGTTACAGACCGTCGGAATTTGGTGTGACCGTGTGTAGGCAAGACAGTTTGAGCGAAATTCCGTCGGAATTCCGACGGGAAAACCATCAGAGCTTTTTCCGACGAGAATTCCGACCGTGTGTACGCAGCATAAGTTACATCAATCAGTGATAATAAATAGGGACCCCTTTAGGGGGAAGTAACAAGTTTAAGGGTAGCCAAACCTTTCTTTAAAGCCCCAGATGAGCCCCATATACAGTAATATGGGTCTTTGGGTTTAATTACCCTGTGCTACCAGACCACAGCTCTCACACAAAGCAGCTCTCCGATGGTCCGAAATGCCCACCCCTTCCCAAACACTGCTCCAATCAGGGTACTTTAATCCTTGCTACATCAAGAGGTTAATTTGAGCTTCAAAGATCTCACTATGTGCACCCCCTTAGATGGTACTGTAGATAAAAAAAATTGGACCTCTGAACAGGTGCGGTATCTAGGGCTGCAACTAATGATTATTTTCATAGTCGATTAGTTGGCCGATTATTGTTTAGATTAACCGGATAAAAATCTCAAAAAAGTGGGGTGTATAAGTTAGATAATATGTAAAGTTTAAAAAAAAACACAATTTATTCTTGAATAGCTATATCTAGTGGTAAATATAAATGATCAATAAACTATATGGTTGGGGAACAAAATATTGAATCAGGTAAATATATATGGGGGGGGGGGGGACTGGTCCCAGAAGGTTTTTTACCTTAGTGGATAGAATGCAATAAGGTAAAAAAAAAACTTCTGCCTTTAGAATCCCTTTAACCACTTGCCGACCGCGATATAGCCACATGATGGCTACATCGCGGCCGGCCTGATCTGGGAGACCATCAAATGATGGCTTCTCGTGCTCGCGCTTCTCGCAGGGCCCCTGGGGCTCGCACCCGGAAGTATCCGTGATCGCTGGGTCTGCGGTAACTAGTGCATCTCGGAACAGAGTAAAGGACCAATCACAGTGGCCCTTTACCACGACGATCACCCTGTCAACAAACCAGGATCATGCCTGGTTCATCTCACGCTTCTGCAGTGTTTCTCTCTCCTCTCCTTACATGCTGTATCGGTGTGAGGAGAGTGGAGAGAAACACGGCAGCAGCGAGAGTTGGTTTGATCCTACAGTGCTCATCAGTGCCACTGCAGTGCCTATCAGTGCCACCACAGTGCTCATCAGTGCTCACCAGTGCCCTACAGTGCCACTACAGTGCGCATCAGTGCCCTACAGTGCTCATCAGTGCCCTACAGTGCTCATCGGTGCCCTACAGTGCTCATCAGTGTCATACGGTGCCACTACAGTGCGTATCAGTGCCACTACAGTGCTCATTAGTGCCCTACCGTGCCACTAGAGTGCTCATCAGTGCTCTAACGTACATCTACAGTGCTCATCAGTGCCACTACAGTGCGCATCAGTGCCTTACGGTGCCACTACAGTGCTCATCAGTGCCACTACAGTGCTCATCAGTGCCCTACCGTGCCACTACAGTGCTCATCGGTGCCCTACAGTGCCACTACAGTGCGCATCAGTGCCTTATGGTGTCACTACAGTGCTCATCAGTGCCAATACAGTGCCTAACAGTGCCCTACGGTGCCACTACATTGCCCATCAGTGCCTTACGGTGCCACTACAGTGCTCATCGGTGCCACTACACTGCTCATCAGTGCCCTACCATGCCACTACAGTGCTCATCAGTGCCCTACCATGCCACTACAGTACTCATCAGTGCCCTATAGTGCCACCACAGTGCTCATCAGTGCCACTACAGTGCTCATCAATGCCCTACAGTGCACATCAGTGAGTGCTTATCAGTGCCATCAGTTCCATCAGTAAGTACTCATCAGTGCCACTAAAGTGCTCATCAGTGCCACTACAGTGCCCTATTAGTGCTCATCAGTGCCCAATAGTGAGTGCTCATCAGTGCCACCCTCAGGGCTGCTTATATAAATCTAGGGGCTCATACGGCCTAATTGACAGGGTCACCCCACGCCGAAAATATAAAATACAAAATGCCACAGCCTCGATGCTATGCTTCACAGCCATGGCAGAGATCATACCCCTGTCAAACAAGACCCATTCAAGTCAATAGTGCTGCCCTGCAAACCTTGTACAAAGCATGCGATTGTGGTGCGCTAATACAGGGTTAAAGCAGGGGGCAAAGAGGCTATATCTTCACCCCCAATATATAGGCACTGATCACTCACTGTGTTCATTAAGGAAAGGTGTGTTCATTCCAGGAGGTGAGCCCCCCCTCTCACCATCCTAAAATGACCCCCCTGTGTGCCCTCAGCAGCTGCCAGTGGGAGAGGAAGATGGTAGCACTGTGGGGGAGGCAAATAGGGGTCCCAAATGGCAGGGATCCTCATCAGCACCCATCAGTCCCATAAAATGTGTTAAAAATGCATAAAAAATGCATTTTCATTTTCTTTCCATATTTTCCACAAACTTGTGGAAAAAAATGACATGTTCAAAAGACTCCTCATGCCTCATAGAATATACATTGGAGTGTTTGCTTTCCAAAATGGGGTAATTTTGTGGGTGTTTCCATTGTCCTGGTACTCCAGGGCCTTCAAAATTGTGATAGGTAGTCAAGAAATTAGATGTGTAATTTACAGTATGTCCCTAGAACGCCTGATGGTGCTCCTTGCATGTTGGGCCTCTCTATGTGGCCTGGCTGTGTAAAAGTCTCACACATGTGGTATCGCCACTCAGGAGGAATAGCAAAATGTGTTTTGGGGTGCAGTTGCAAGTATGCATATGAAATGTAAGAGAAATAACCATGCCTTTTACTAAATACCTTGGAATGTCCACTTTACAAAAAGGGGTCATTTGGGGGTATTTGTACTTTCCTGGCTTGTTAGTGTCTCAAGAAATAAGATCGTCCGTCAGTACTTCAGGTGTGATCAATTCTCAGTGATTGGCACCATAGCTTGTTGACTGTAACACCTTCACAAAGACCAAATAATATACAGGGGGTCCCCGATTTACGAACGCCCGACCTACGAACATCTCCTACTTACGAACCGGGCACTGCGGGGACCCTCTGCCATTTTCCGCGGACCTTCAGCCGTTCTGCACATGCGCGGCCAGACGGAGCCTCGGAAAATGGCAGCAAACATCGGAAATGTCCGTAATTTGCCGCGCATGCGCAGAACGCCATTCGACGGAACATCGGAAATGTCCGTAATTGTCGGTCTGCGCATGCGTGGCCGACTTACGAACATTTCCGATTTAAGAACAGGAGGACAGTTCGTAACTCGGGGACCCCCTGTACTGATTTGGGTCATTTTTAACAAGGATATGTAGCAGTATAACTTTTGGCCAAAATTTATGAAGAAAAATTACTAATTTGCAAAATTGTATAACAGAAACGAAGAAAATTTTATTTTTTTACCAAATTTTCTGACTTTTTTAATTTATAGTGCAAAAAAAAAAAAAAAAAACAGTGGTGAACAAATACCACCAAAAGAAAGCTCTATTTGTGTGGAAAAAAAGGCCACAAATTTCATACAGGTACAGTGTTGCATGACTGCGTAATTGTCATTCAAAATGTGAGAGCGCTGAAAGCTGAAAATTGGCCTGGGCAGGAAGGGGGTATAAGTGCTCAGTGGGCAAGTACAATCAAGGGGGAATTTGGGACTTTAGATGAAATGGTTGAGAATGCGGGGGTAGGAGTAAAGTGATTTTTATTGATCACAGATATATAACACAGTAACAGAGTTAATTCATATATATACATGTAGTAATCACAAGGAATAAACATGATAATGCAAAAATATAGAAAAATGAACACATGATTCAAGATGGATGCATAAAAGTAAATGAGACAATAATGTGGTCTCCAAGTCCCACAAACGGCGTGCCCGGTACTTATGTTCGTAATCATAATAATGGTCACATTATAAAGTATAATCATATTAAATAGAAAATTGATAAAATCATCAGGGCGTAGTAAGTATCACTGTAGCATCGATTGTAGCTCGACGCGTTTCGTGGATGCAGTTCCACTCATCAGGAGCTGATGCGACAGAATCCTGTGAAATGTATAAATATAGATATAATGAGCCACACTCATATAATGAGTGGTGAAAAGGTTAAAAGAAAACTTTCCAAACGCACTTACCAAGCCTGGCGGTGAGTGCGGCATGCAGTGAACGGCGTGCAGTGGGTCAGAGGTATCGACTCCACCGCCGGAGCTGAGGCGGCGTGACCTACAGTGGCAGCATTGGGTGGTGTTACAGCGCACCTGGAGGTGGGGGTGGTCTGCATGTGACAAAAGTGCTAGTGTCTGGGTACAAGAAACGGATATTCTGAAAGTAAAATATATATGTATATAGATAAACCTGGAATAACCCATAAAGTATATATGTATTTGGAATAATGGTAACTCATATATATATATGTTTTTGAGGTAGTAATAACTTAAAGGGTATTGCATATGTATGTATATACATACATACACATATAAATGGTATAGGGGTCTATAGTATATAATGTATATATTGAAAATAATTATGATTTTTAAAGGTAGTATGTACACCTTAGAGGCTTAGACCCAGTGTATCTAAATATAAAGAAATGATAAGAATTATGAGTAGGAAAATATGCAAAGTGTGTATGTGATAAGATAAATTATGTAGGATAAGGGATGGTAGTGACTGAAGTATGTGTAAGTGTGAAACTAGAAAGTGAAAGTAAAAATAAATATAATGTAGAGTGTTTTGAAAAAGAGGAAAGGAGCATACTAAGTGCAGTTAAATAAACCTGCAGACCAGAACAACCCCAGATCGAGGAACACTAACCCGAATTGCTGCATGCCTTGCAACACCCAGCAAAGCAACAGCTGGTGTGCAGGGATCTCAGGAAGGACCAGGCCGAATAAACAGCCCGCTCCAACCTGGAAATATGTAGTGTGACGCCGCCAACGCCACGTGCGTGGGCCCGTAAGGGGGAGGGGCGTCCGCACCTGAGCGGACAAGCCGCTCAGTGATTGGCGCCAACCATCCCTCTCCATGGGACCACGTAGTGCTGTTGTGCTCCATTAACCGCTTGCCTACCGCCGCACACAGATGTACGTCGGCAGAATGGCACAGGCAGGCAAATGGGCGTACCTGTACATCCATTTAGATTTTCCGCCTATCGGGCGCGCTCGTGCTCGCTGCAGGAGCGTGCCCATGGGTCCCGGGAACTCGATGTTCACCGGAGGCCCACGATTGCGGTGGGGAGATGCTTATGTAAACAAGGCAGTTCCCTGTTCTGCCTTCTGACATGACAGAGATCCACTGCTCCCTGTCATCGGGAGCAGTGATCGCTCTCATGTCAGTGGTAGCCCATCACCCCTACAGTTAGAACACCTCCCTAGGAAAAAACGTAACCCCTTTATCGCCCCCTAGTGTTTAACCTCTTCCCTGCCAGTGTCATTTACACAGTAATCAGTGCATTTTTATAGCACTGATCGCTGTATAAATGACAATGGTCCCAAAATAGTGTCAAAAGTGTCCGATGTGTCCGCCATAATGTCGCAGTCATGATAAATAAATCATAGATCGCCGTCATTACTAATAAAAAAAATTATAATAAAAATGCCATAAATCTATCCCTTATTTTGTAGACGGTATAACTTTTGCGCAAACCAATCAATATACCCTTATTGTGATTTTTTTTTTTTACCAAAAATATGTAGAAGAATACATATCGGCCTAAACTGAGAAAGAAATTTTTTTTTAATATATTTTTTGGGGATATTTATTATAACAAGAAGTAAAAAATATTGCTTTTTTTTTTTTCAAAATTGACGCTCTTTTTTTGTGTATAGTGCAAAAAATAAAAACCGCAGAGGTGATCAAATACCACCAAAAGAAAGCTCTATTTGTGGGAAAAAAAGGACGTCAATTTTGTTTGGGTACAACGTCGAACGACCGTGCAATTGTCAGCTAACGCAGTGCCGAATCGCAAACAATGTTCTGGTCATGAGGGGGGTAAAATATTTTGGGGCTGAAGTGGTTAAACAGGCACAGCTACTGTACATGCTTTGTAGAGATGAACGGAGGAGCCTAATTTGACTCTTTGGGATGCTAAGGGAGATGATCAGAGTTTTGTATGCCCACCTAAGTACTTACCCCTCCAAGTGCAGACACTGCCAGTTCCACTGCCAGTGCCAATGCCAATGCAAGCCTCATTTTACCTTTTTTAGCAGCGGGGGGGTTTGGGTGCTCAGATAATTACCCTAGCCAATCAGACAAATTATTCAATTTCTCTTGAAAGGGGTAAATACAAGAAGAAACTAAAGGGTGTCTTTGTGTACTTGGCGTGACCTAATTTATAATTGCACAATTTTCTAGTTCGCACAATAAGTCTGCTTTTATTTTCAGAACTGGGACCTGACAGTATAATGCACCTCGCTAATCAGAGGACACCCGGCTCTATACTGACTATATTACATAACAGCCATAAGGTCATCCCAAATTCGTCAACCCCGCACCAGCTGGCAGCTTATCGTGCCAAGAAGAAAGAAAGGAAAAGTAAAGTGTCCAATTATTTCACAGCTCAAGCCGGCAAATCTACCCGACCAGTAAATTGGGAATGTACTTTTAATGCATAAAAAAAAATTATAATGTTGTCAAGTTTAATTTGGTTTGAAGTAAAGTTATGATTTAAGGAAAATAGGAGTTCTGCAAGTGACTGGAATGGCTAATTTTCAATTAATCATTTTACCGGGCACCTCCTTCCTGCCAAGGCCAATTTTTAGCTTTCCGCGTTGTTGCACTTTGTATGACAATCGCGTGGTCATTCAATGTGGTACCCAAACAAAAATATTATCACTACTAGGTTTTTCATTTTTTTTGCTAAACAAATGAAAAAAAGACTAAAAAAATAAAGTTTTTCTTATGCGGCGTACACACGGTCGGAATTTCCAATGGAAACGGTCCGATGGGAGCTTTTCATCGGATTTTCCGACCGTGTGTATGCCCAACGGTCTTTTTCTGTCGGAATTTCCGACAGACTTTAAATTGAGAACCTGTTCTCAATTTTCTGACGAAAAACCTTTCTATCGGATTTTCCGATCGTGTGTATGCAATTCCGACACGCAAAATTCCGACGCATGCTCGGAAACAATTCGATGCATGCTCGGAAGCATTAAACTTCCCTTTTATAGTGCTGTCGAACGTGTTTTATGCCGCTGTGTTATTGACCGTCGGAATTTGGTGTGATCGTGTGTAGGCAACACAGCTTGAGCGAAATTCCGTCGGAATTCCGTCGGAAAAAACGCCAGATTTTTTTCCGACAAGAATTCCGATCGTGTGTACGCGGCATTAGTTTCTGTTACAAAATGTTCTAAATAAGTAATTCTTCTCCTTCATTGATGTGCACTGATGAGGTGGCACTGATGTGGTGGCACTAATGAGGTGGCACTGATGAGGAGGCACTAATATGCAGCACTGATGGGCACTAATAGGCAGCATTGATAAAAAATATTGCTTTTTTTTTTTTCAAAATTGTCACTCTTTTTTTGTTTATAGGTCAAAAAATAAAAACCCGCAGAGATGATCAAATACCACTAAAAGAAAGCTCTATTTGTGGGAAAAAAGGACGTCAATTTTGTTTGGGTACACCGTCGAACGTGCAATTGTCAGCTAAAGCGAAGCAGTGGCGAATCACATAGGCGGAACTGATAGGCAGCATTGATGAGGAGGCAGTGATGGACACTAAAAGGCATCACTGATGGGTACAACATTTTTCAGATAACTGGCATTTGCTATTTACACTGTGATCAGCTGTGATTGGACATAGCTGATCACATGGTAAGGAGCCTTTCATCATAGGCTCTTTGCCGTGATCGGGAAAGCGGTGTGTTCAAGGGACGCGTCGCACCACCGATTGCCAAGCTGCAAAATCTGGTGTAGCTCTGCATAGAAACCAGTCAGCTTCCAGGTTTTATTGTTAAAGCTTAAAGTGGTTGTAAACCCTTACAGACCACTTTAACCTACAGGTAAGCCTAGATTAAGGCTTACCTGTAGGTGCAAGAAATATCTCCTTAACCTACACAGTTAAGGAGATATTTTCCTAAAAACGGGCACCGATGTGTACGGCGACAATGGCGCAGGCGCACTGAGCGTGCCGTTAGTGAAGGCGATCATGCCGTCACTGATGGCTCCAGCGCGAATGCGCCGGAGTGACGTCATCGCTGCTCCGGCCAGTCACAGCGCCGGAGCAACGATACCCGGAAGTCACTCTGGGTATCATGGCGGCGACGGAGGACGTGAACGAGGGTCGTTTCGATCTCAGGTAAGTAATTCATAATGAGCTAGTATGCTATGCATACTAGCTCATTATATCTTTGTCCTGCAGGGTGTTTTTTTTTTTTTTTTTGACAGGGTTAACCTTCTCTTTAATTGAACAAGTTGAAGTTGGAAGCTGATTGGCTACCATGCACAGAGTGCTCCAGTTTTAGTAAATCTCTACCATTGAGTTTTTCTGCCTTACACTGAGCCCACCTCTATTCATTGCCATTCTGACCCAGAAAGAATCACAGGAGCTGACTGCCACAGCTTTTGCATGACACTCTTCAGTGAGGGAAATAAAAAGATCCTTCTCCAGACTAGAACTCGGACCGTGCCCTTCAGCAAGAAATCCTCCAGCAATCTTCTCCAAGTCTTCAGCCCAGCACCAGCTGTGGCCCAATCTGCAGCTCTTGTCTCACACAAGCTGCCTCCTGGGGGCGGCAGCCCCAGGAGAACTGGATCCCTACCTAGTAGTGGGGGAACACTCTGGAAAGGTTTCTCACATATTATTTATCACCTTTCCCAGCCCCCTCCTGGAAACCCTCCCTCTAGGGATTGGCTGAGGTATGATAAATATTCAAAACTGAGTGACTGACCCTCCTGCTGTATCTTTAGGACGCTTCTTTCAGAAATAGGCATGGGCAATCAATTACCTAGCTTAATGAAACTCCAGAGGCAGACCAAAACAACAGATCCTTGCTCCACTGACTACAGCGAAGTCAACAACTAAATTTAGCCTAACAGAGGCAGGGTGTCAGGAATCTGCAGAAGGAATGGCCAAATCTGCATAGCTACACTCAGGAGACTGAGACCCGACTATACAGTACACAGTAAAGTACATTTATTAATAGTAAAACAAAGGATATCCAAATACCAGCAAACAGGAAACACAGCAAGCATAAAGATACAAGTGAGCCATACCCATACAACAATAATACCTAACAAGCAACCTAACAAAGTTACAAAAACCTAAAAAATAACCTATATACAATATATACAAAATGGGGGACGCAGAAAAGTAGGGTAAATCTGAAGGTGCAGGGAACAGATGAGAAGGGGGAACCTAAACAGTTTAGGAATGGGGGGGGGGGGGATAGGAATAAGGCAGGGGCAGCAAGTTTCAGGGTATAAATACAAGGCAAAGAGCACAATCAAAAGCAGGAACATGATAAATTGCTTGCAGTATCTGGCAGAAAAGCAAAACACTTGAGCGAGAGGGAAATTTAGAGGAGGAAATAAATACCCTCCCAGCAGCCAGCATCAACTGATTACTGGGTCCTTTTGGCTGCTGGGAGACACCCACTGGTGAAGATTGGAACTACAACCTTTCTCTTTGGGAAGCACAATACCACCAGTAGGTGATCCAGGTCCTGATACAGGGCACTACATATGATAAAAAGCTAATTTCTTTTATTACAGTGCTCTGTCCCCCAGGAGACAAAATGCATGTACCGTAGTACTTCCAACGTGCTGAGGAAGGCTAGCTATGTGGTTGGCTAGCTGTGGCGAAGTGAGCCTGAAGTGGGAGCGGGTACCTGTCAAAACCAGGTACCCGCTCCCCCCCAAAAGGAGCCAAATGTGAACTAGGCAAACAAGCGGAGCTCCACTTTAAGGTCAAATGTTTCTTGCAGTATGCATGCATGGTATTCAAATGGCTACCAGAACACTGCAGGATGAAAGCATTAACTCCCTCCCAGGGGCGGACTGACAGCTCATGGGGCCCCCGGGCAATAGGAGATTATGGGGCCCCCAGGCAATCAGAGATTATGGGGCCACACAGTATACACACGCACAGTATACAATCACACAGTATACACAGACATGTTTCTATTGGCTGAGAAGGTAATGGAGAGGTGGGGCAGCTATAATCTCTGGATTTTTAGACCAAAAGGATGTCGGTAAGGGACATTTCAGAGACAGATGTAAAGAAAACACAGATTTTTACATACTGTCCCTGGTTTTACTGGGCCTGGCAACCCTGATGGGGCCCCCTAGTGGCCCAGGGCCCTTGGGCAGTGCCCGAGTGGCCGAATGGTCAGTCCGCCCCTGCTCCCTCTCTTACCCAGGTAACAACCTAAATTGAGCTAATCCTAAATGTGAACCTATTTTACAAAATTCATTTTTTGAATTTTCAGGACAAACACAGAGAGCGAATAGCTCCAGCAGGATAGTGACAAAAATGAAGAAAGTTACAGGAGGGGCGGTGGATTGCTTTTCATACTGCTGTTGACAGTCGGTTAGCAGGAGCTCAGGAGGCGACCACCTCTTCAGTGCCTGTTTTTTTTTTATATATAGCAATGGGGATTTTACATTGAACTACCGTGCCACAACGACCATAGCTGTGTTTTGGCACATGATTGCTGCATAATCCCATTCACTTCAATGGCCGTCAAGCACTGCTGCATGTCAAACTCAGCATGCCAATTTAAAATTGCAGCATCGCCATCCTCTGCAACAATGTGAAGTCAACTTGTCTGCTAACTTGTGGGCAGTAAAAACGTAGATCAACCTCCTGTTTTTACTGCTGCCTGTATGAACTAAGCTTCACTCTAAGGCCCCTTTCACACTGAGGCGTTTTTCAGGCGGTACAGCGCTAAAAATAGCACCTGTATACCGCCTGAAAAAATCCGGCCCAATTCACTCCAGTGTGAAAGCCGGCGGGCTTTCACACTGGAGCGGTGCGCTAGCAGGACGGCAAAAAAAAGTCCTGCTAGCAGCATCTTTGGAGCGGTATAGGAGCGGTGTGTTCACCGCTCCTATACCGCTCCTTCCCATTGATTTAAATGGGACACCGCGGCAATACCGCCGCAAAGCGCCACTAAGGCGGCGCTCTGCGGGGGATATTAACCCTTTTTCGGCCGCTCGCGGGGGGTAAAACCGCACCGTCAGCGGCCGAAACCCGCGGGCAAAACGACGGTAAAGCAGCGCTAAATATAGCGCTGCTTTACCGTCACCGCGGCTCCCCGCCCCAGTGTGAAAGGGGCCTAATGATATACCGTATAGGTTAAAATTTGTGTTAAAGGAGAAAGGCCTTCAATCAAATCTACTATTCATTATGAGTGCTACTTTATATAATGACTAGTCTAGCTTAGCATGGATATGTAAAACAAATATTTATTATTCATATGACATTCACGGTGGCCAGTAGCTGCAAGAACTTATTGGAAAAAAAAATTTGTAGCTCGGTGCTAATATTTAAAAAGAAAAATGGTGTCAGTATTGGACATTAGTCCTCAAAAAAAAACACTTTCCTGAGCGGAATAATATGCATATGACTACTTAAAGATGACCTTTATCTTTTGAAATACCATATTCATAAATCAGTTTAATGCAAGTTATCATATCATAACTGTCAGGGATGGCCTTTTGCAGAATTACTTCCCTAGGAGCAACTGTCCTCATTTTTGACTGAATATCAAATTTCTTCTGTCCTGCGGGTTCAGTGAACCCATTCGGTCAGGTAGAGGGGAAGTAGAGTTTATTTCAGGGAGGAGATGGATTCGCTTTGGGTAAAAGAGATTTTGAAAAAAAAAAAAAATGCAATTAAAAAGAGTTATGTAGGAGAAATGGCCTAATGGCCTAGTTTTCAGGTCTGGGAGATAGATGATGCACAAGACAAGACACCTTTAGGTGGACAAAAAAAGTGCATGTGAAACACGCATAAAAAAAGTGCACTTAGGTGGCATGTCTCTAGTCCACCTCCCGAGGGCGATAGTGTCCCTCAATGATAGCTCAGGGCAAGGCTCACTCATGTTCCTTCTAGCCAAAAGGCCTGGTAAATCCTTCTCCTTGTGGTCATCCAAAGCTAACCACCGATTACTAGGTGAGGGTCTCTCCCAAAGAGATAGAACCTCTCTCTGATCCCCCAAGGCAAGGCTCACTCATGGTCCTCCTAGCCAAAAGGCCTGGTAAATACCTCTCCTTGTGGTCATCCAAAGCCAACCACCGAGTACTAGGTGAGGGTCTCTCCCAAAGAGGTAGAACCTCTCTCTGATCCCCCAAGGCAAGGCTCACTCATGGCCCTCCTAGCCAAAAGGCCTGGTAAATCCCTCTCCTTGTGGTCATCCAAAGCCAACCATCAAGTACTAGGTGAGGGTCTCTCCCAAAGAGGTAGAACCTCTCTCTGATCCCCCAAGGCAAGGTTCACTCATGGTCCTCCTAGTCAAAGGGCCTGGTAAACCCCTCTCCTTGTGGTCATCCAAAGCCAACCACCGAGTACTAGGTGAGGGTCTCTCTTAAAGAGGTAGAACCTCTCTCTGATCCCCCAAGGCAAGGCTCACTCATGGTCCTCCTAGTCAAAGGGCCTGGTAAACCCCTCTCCTTGTGGTCATCCAAAGCCAACCACGAGTACTAGGTGAGGGTTTCTCCCAAAGAGGTAGAACCTCTCTCTGATCCCCCAAGGCAAGGCTCACTCATGGTCCTCCTAGCCAAAAGGCCTGGTAAATCCCTCTCCTTGTGGTCATCCAAAGCCAACCACCGAGTACTAGGTGAGGGTCTCTCCCAAAGAGGTAGAACCTCTCTCTGATGCCCCAAGGCAAGGCTCACAAATGGTCCTTACAGCGGGATTACGATATTGCGGCAGACGAATCGGACACCTAACTGACCCTTTTTGGAAACCAGTGACACTAATACAGTGATCAGTGCTAAAATATATGCACTGTCACTATACTGGTTGGGAAGGGGTTAACATCGGGGGGCGATTAAAGGGATAACTGTGTCCCTAGAGCAGTGATGGTGAACCTTGGCACCCTAGACGTTTTGGAACTACATTACCCATGATCCTCATGCACTCTGCAGTGTAGTTGAGCATCATGGGAAATGTAGTTCCAAAACATCTGGGGTGCCAATGTTCGCCATCACTGCTCTAGGGGGTGCTTGCCAACGGTGTGGATCATTGAAAGCAAAAGAAAGTCCCAAATTTTGGGTTGTCCCCAGAAAAGTAATAGAGGGGAAATCTTCCAATGGGGACACTAGTTCTGGTGACCTGGGGGGGGGGGGGGGAAGAAATTCCCTTAATTTGCAGAGATTTCCTCTCACCTCCTGTTTTGGTTATGAGACAGGAAGTGATAGGAAATCTCTGCAATGGGACACAGATGGCAACGTTAAACATTGCAGGGGTTATAACCCTCCTTTACTCTATCCAAAATTTTTAAAAAAAGTGTTGCGTCCAGTTTTACTTAAATCGAATGCATTCAGAAATTAACCGCTTGCCGACCACAGTACAACTGCGGCAACATGGCTCGGCTGCGCCAATCGCCGTTATGTTACGTCGCTCCCTCTGGTGGCCACTAGGGCGTGCACGCGCCCGCAGCTCGCCCCCGGAGCTGATGCGACGCGATCGCTCGTAACAATGTCGAGAACCAGAATCTCTGTGTGTGTAAACACAGAGATCCCAGTTCTCT
>CM053037.1:178783265-178998265 GCA_028564925.1 Lithobates sylvaticus
AGAGACTTATTTGCTCACTCAGCTGTCAAAAGAAAACATCAGGGCAGTCTGCCAAGTTTTTAAAATGTAACCTTGTAACTAACTCATCCTTCTTAGATCAAAGGGCTAAACTTCTGTGTGGAAAAAAAATCCAGGCAGTCTGCCAAGTTTTTAAAAAGAAACATTATAACTAACTCATCCTTCTTAGATCAAAGGGCTAAACTGCTTTGTGGAAAAAAAATCCAGGCAGTCTGATCTAAGAAGGATGAGTTAGTTACAATGTTTCATTTTTAAAACTTGGCAGACTGCCTGGATTTTTTTTCACACAGAAGTTTAGCCCTTTGATCTAAAAAGGATGAGTTAGTTACAATGTTTCTTTTTAAAAACTTGGCAGACTGCCTGGATTTTTTTTCACACAGAAGTTTAGCCCTTTGATCTAAGAAGGATGAGTTAGTTACAATGTTTCATTTTAAAAACTTGGCAAAGGGCTAAACTTCTATGTGAAAAAAAAAATCCAGGCAGTCTGCCAAGTTTTAAAACAAGTGTAGATGCAGGAAGTTTAACCACTTAAAGTCTAAATCTTTTTCTGACACTTGTTTCCTAAGTTAAAATCTTTTTTTTTTTTTTTTTTGCTAGAAAATTACTTGGAACCCCAAACAGTATGTGTGTGTGTATGTATGTATGTATGTATGTATATATATATATATATATATATATATATATATATATATATATATATATATATATATATATACACATATATGTGTGTGTGTGTGTGTGTGTGTGTGTGTGTATATATATATATATATATATATATATATATTTTAGCCGAGATCCTAGGGAATAAAATGGCAATTGCTGCAATATTTTATGTCACACTGTATTTGCCCAGCGGTCTTTCAAGTGCAATTTTGGGGGAAAAAATACACTTCAATGAATAATAAAAAAAAAACAGTAAAGTTAGCCCAATTTTTTTTGTTTTAATGTGAAAGATGTTGTTACGCCGCGATAATCGTGATCTATCTTCTGAGCAAAAAAATTGTGACTCATTTTAGCCAGAATCGTGCAGCTCTACTCTCCAGTGACTGACGGTCCTGCTTTCTCCAAATACTTTATGTACCTCCATGTAATATATGTACCTTTCATTGTTCAGGTCACTATGGAGCCTTTTTACAAGAGGAATGGGTTCTTCTGGAGAAGATGAGTAAGTGCCCTCAGTAAAGTCCCCTTTTATTTGTAGGAATATATTCAAAATGTTTTCGCATCCACTCATTGTGAATTTTATGCTTCGCAGTTCAGCTGGCACACCAGAAATTGTCGGTGCCCATCACTTGCAAGATCCGTGTTTTTACCGAGATTGAGAAAACTGTGACCTACGCCAAGCTACTGGAGAAAGCCGGGTGCCAGGTGGGTTTATCATGGGTGGGTTTGGTTGCAGCAAATAAGTTTCATGTGCAGTTTATGTCAACTTATAACAAGATCCTTCTGGTTACAGCTGCTGACAGTTCATGGTCGTACTAAGGAGCAGAAAGGTCCCCTAACGGGCGTTGCATCCTGGGAGCATATTAAAGCTGTGAGGTGAGCAATGTCATAAGATCGGAATAATTGGGCCTGTCACAGAATATGCAAAAAATTGTTGTCAGCCAGGCCTAGGTTCTCCTTTTGACTACAGAACACCTCCCCCTTCTTATCATTTCCGTGCAGGGATGAAGTGTTTTACTGTTCAGAACTGGGCAGAGCGGACAGAATTGTTGAATTCTCTGCATAGAAACCAATCAGCTTCCAGTTTTTATTGTCCATGCTTAATTGAACAAGCTGAACTTAGAAGCTGATTGGCTACAATGCACATCTGCATTCATTGCATACTTTTTTTTTTTTTAAATATAATTATTATTATACACGATTTATATAGCGCCAAAAGTTTACGCAGCGCTTTACAATGTTTGGGGGTACAACACAATTGCAGTACAGTTCAATACAGAAGGTACAGGAGGGCCCGGCTCATAGAGCTTACATTCTAAAGGGAGGGGGTGGTGGTACAAAAGGTAATAGCTGCAGAGAATGATTTGATGGGGGTGGCTCAGGGACAGTTGTTGTTAGGTGGGTGTGGGATAGGCTTCCCTGAATTAATTTGTATTTAGGGATCTCTTAAAGGTGGACAGGGTAGGGGCTGATCTGACATACTGGGGCAGGGAGTTCCAGAGGATGGGAGAGGCTCTGGAGAAGTCCTGAAGGCGAGCATGGGAGGAGGTAACAAGGGAGCAAGAGAGCAGGAGATCCTGGGAGGAGCGGAGGGGGTGATTTGGGCGATATCTGCAGATGAGGTTGGTGATGTAGATGGGGGCGATGTTGTGGATGGCCTTGTATGTTGTGGTTAGCATTTTGAATTTTACACGGTGGGGAGGGGAAGCCGGTGAAGGGATTGGCAGAGAGGGGCAGCAGTCACAGATCGATTAGTGAGGTGTATTAGTCTAGCAGCAGAATTCATAATAGATTGAAGGGGGGAGGAGCCTGCTTAAGGGTAGGCCATTAAGGAGGGAGTTGCAGTAGTCAAGGCGGGAAATAATCAAGGAGTGAATGAGTTGCTTTGTGGTGTCATTAGTCAGGAAGGGCGTGATTGGATATGGGGGCTGAAGGAGGAAATATATTATATGTATATATTTTTTATTTTTTTAGATCCAGTGATGTGATCACTGGGTGCTTGTGCATCCCTATGTGATGCAAGCAGATCATGGCTGGTGGGAGGGACCGGCAGTGTAGTTGTACATAGTTTCCCGAAAACATCACAGCACCCTGCCTCTGTACTCCTCAATCTTGATGTAGGTAATAGGCTGGTTCGTGGGAGGAGTTATGGAAATATAAAAATGCCTTGGTTGGTGGATGTCAGTCTCATGGAGTGTGCAGTTTTGGGGCAGACTGCACTTGTATTCAGGTCGCCCAAAGCAACACCTACATATGATGCCGATCCTCCGCCATTGAAAGAACTGAAATCCAATGATTGGAAAGGGGCCGGCCAGAGGCAGGCTAAGGAGGAAAGAACTATAAATGGTGCAGGCTCTGTCTGACTTGCTGCAGATTCTGATGCACACTGTGATAAACGCACAGTGTTCATTAAATACAGAATAAGCAATTTCAGTTAAAAGTCTGAAGGTATAGCTGGAGTTCAGCATTGAGTTTCAGAACAGACAATGTTATACTTCCACTTTATAGTGCATTGTAGTGAATGCTGCTTTTTTTTTCTATTGATTTTTTTCCTTGCAGTGGATAATTACCAAATCCTGTTTCCATTTGATATAGGAATGCTGTCAGTATTCCCGTTTTTGCCAACGGGAATATACAGTACCTTAGTGATGTGGATCGATGTATTCAAGAGACAGGAGTCCAAGGGGTGATGAGTGCAGGTTTGTATCTCCAGAATAATGATTAAATACATTTTAATTGAATTAAAAGAGAAGCTCCAGGCTTTAAGTCAGCAGCTACATATACTGTAGCTGCTGACTTTTTGCTATTAGGGCATTTACTTGTCCAGGGATCCAGCGATGTCCTCACCTGAAACGATTGTTTTCAATTGGCTATTGGTGCTGCCTCAGCCATCTTGATTAAGGGAAACCCTACTACACATGTGCAAACCACACTGCGTTTGCAAAGGGGCCGGCTGCAGGGAAAAGAGGAGGGGGGGGCTGAACTGTCAAAACCAGGTATCCGCTCAAAAAAGGTGCTAAATGTGGCAAGACGGGGAATGGAGGCAGATGAGTGGAGCTAGCTTTTTTTTTTTCCTCTAAATTCCAGCTCCCCCTATGTACCAATATAGCATTAATGTACTTCGTTTGCAAAAATAAAACGGATTTTCGTTAATTCTACACCGGCTTACCTCACTCTTTCTTCATAGATGTTTAAAAACACTGCTCGATTACTTCTGCCTTACTTCCTGGACAGACTTTAGGCCATGAAAAGAAAGGGAAAATGGGGAAAGAAGGGGCAATGGGACTTTATATGAAACACAACACTAAGGTAGAATGAATCATTCAATAAAGGTAAACATGATATTTATTGGTGACAAAATTGAGCTTAGTGCAATAATATACATATTAAATCAATAAGTATGATACAAAGTAGGTAAAACATGATAATTACATCACATCATAATAAAATTGGTAGCATAGTAAACAATGTAGCACATGATTAATAATATCAGCAGTACGCCTGAAATATGCACAAACATAATATATATTGTATTAAATTAGTTGATGGCTCGGACAATTGAAACCCATTGTATGCACATGGTTACTGTGACATGATATCAAATATGAAAGTTTGACGCGTTTCGTGGATTTTTATCCACTCATCAGGAGCAGCTAACTGGGAATACCTATAAAGAATTGTAAATTAATAATTACGGTAGTTGGTTTTTGTTCCCCCTCTTCCTATTTTAACTATGGTCCTAGCACTCTTACCTATGGGTATATAGTAGAAGTGTAAGAGAACGTAGATATAATAATAATGATGATAATTGGAGGCACCAGGGGGTAAGGAAGACATCCCCCCGGGAGCTGAGTCTGTATTAATCCGGCAGCAGGGCGGGGCAACCCAGGAACCAAATGTGAAAAAAGGGATGGAGACCTGTGTACTGGATGGTCATGGCCTCATATAAAGTTCCAACAATTCTCTCTTTCTAAGACTTTAGGTCATGACACAGGAAGGAGTTGACCAGCTGATCTCATTAGCACACACCCTCAGCTAGTTAACTCCTTCCTGTGTCATGACCTAAAGTCTGTCCAGGAAGTAAGGCAGAAGTAATCGAGCAGTGTGTTTAAACATCTATGAAGAGAGTGAGGTAAGCCGGTGTAGAGTTAATAGAAAGCTGTTTTATTTTTTCAAAAAAAGTACATTTAATGCTATATTTAATGCCCTAGGGGGGCCCTTTCAGCACAATAAAATGTGCTGAAAAACTCGGCATATACTTGAGTATATACAGTATGTCCTTTCCCCCCAAAAAATAGAGATTTCTTTTGGTGGTATTTGATCACCTTTGCGGTTTTTATTTTTAGAAAAAAAAAATTGAAAAAGAAAAAACAATATTTTTTTACTTTATGCTATAAAACATATCCAATAAAAAATTTTAAATCATATTTTTTGTTTAAAGTGCAAAAAATAAAAACCGCAGAGGTGATCAAATACCACCAAACGAGAGCGCTATTTGTGGGAAAAAAATGATAAAAATTGAAATTGGGTGCAGTGTCTCACGACCGCACAATTGTCTGGTAATGTACCGCAGTGCCGTATCGCTAAATATGGTCTGGTCATGAAGGGTGGTAAATCTTCTGGAGGTCATGTGGTTAAAAACTTAAAAAATGGGATGTCAAACAAATGGCCTATAGCAGTCATGGTGAACCTTGGCACCTCAGATGTTTTGGAACTACATTTCACATGATGCTCGTCTACACTGCAGAGTGCATGAGCATCATGGGAAATGTAGTTCCAAAACATCTGGGTGCCAAGGTTCGCCATCACTGGCCTATAGGATGTGCTTTACTGGAGACATAGATACTGTGTGCTGAAGAAAGGGGGCTGTCACCATGGAATGCCTGGTGTCAGACAGATCTGTCAGAAGTGACACATGCAGATTTCAGTGAAAGGATAGTGAATCCGAGATCCACACTAGATACTATGGACTGAGGCAGGTACACACTAGATGAGGATGTGCTTTGTTCATTTTTAATTTCAGATGTTTACAGACACTTTAATGTTCATGGTAAGGCATAGTGGTACAGTACCCCACAAACTACTCACAGAAATATTGTCTATTTGGGTTTCAGAGGGGAATCTCCACAATCCGGCCTTGTTTGAAGGGAGGAATCCCATGGTATGGGAGATGGCAGAGGAGTACTTGGAACTTGTCCAGAAATACCCGTGCCCTTTGTCTTTTGTTCGGGCCCACGTCTTCAAGATGTGGCACCACACGTGAGTATTGGCCTTTTGTGTGCTTCTTTCATCCCAAAACTTCTGTTTCTTCTTAGTTTGGTTTCTGTCATGTTGAGGAATTTGCTTCTTACACTTCTTGTGTACTCCTAGAGGCACACCAGCCCTGTCATAATTCCTGGTTTACCTTGTCTGCTTTCATAAATCTAAAGGTTGGTGTCACACTCGCCTGATGGATGCTGCTTTCTATAGAGTACATACTTGAGAAGCCAAACTATAAGACCCCTTTCACACTGAAGGCGTTTTACAGGCGTTTTAGCGCTAAATGTGGCGCCTGTAAACTGCCTCTCAAGCCACCCCAGTGTGAAAGCCTGAATGCTTTCACACCAGGGCGGTGCGCTAGCAGGACGGAAAAAAAAAGTCCTGCAAGCAGCATCTTTGGAACGGAGTATACACCGCTCCTAAACCGCCCCTGCCATTTAAATCAATGGGAAGCGCCTGCAAAGCGATTCGGCAGCGGTGCTTTTCGGACACTTTTAACCACTTGTTAACCCCTTCTTTGGGGGGTTAAAAGCGCCCTGCTCCCGCACTAAAACGAGCGGCGCTTTACTGCAGTTTTCAGTGTGAAAGGGGTCTAATACCGTGTACACACGACCGGACTTTTTGACGGACTGAATTCCGTCGGACTTTCGACGGACTTCCGTCGAATCGGACTTGTCTACACACAATCGCACCAAAGTCCGACAGATTCGACCGTGATGACGTACGACCGGACTAGAATAAGGAAGTTCATAGCCAGTAGCCAATAGCTGCCCTAGCGTCGGTTTTCGTCCGCCCGCACTAGCATACAGACGACCGGACTTTTCGACTGGACTCGAGTCCTTCAAAAAGATTTGAAACCTGTTCTAAATCTAAAGTCCGTCTGATTTTCCGACAGCAAAGGTCCGATGAAGCCGACACACGTTCGAATTGTCCGACGGATTCGTTCCGTCGGACCGTTGCTGTTGAAAAGTCCGGCCGTGTGTACACTGCATAAGAGACTAGTACCTTCGTGATGGGACTTGTGGGAGCGGCTGAGACCCAGACTAATAAAAGAAAACGTAACATTTGTGTCTCTTGGAGATGCAAAAATCCAACATACAATTCCTCTCATCCACCCAACCTGATCAGTTTTTTGGATGGTGTTGGTATGGTAAAGGGAGCCTACTGAAATAAAAAATAAAGGGTTTGCCGTCATCCACTTGTTTTAAAAAAAAAATTTTTTAAACTGTAACCTCCCAGGTCTGTTGGCATCACCTTTTTTTGCTTTCTTCCTTTCCAGTCCCTTTTTGAGGGGGATAGAGTAAGGAAAGCTTTTTCATCTCCTATTTGGAGAGATTTGGATTCTCTGCCTGGAATTGAGGGAATATTTCCACAATGGGGTCTCGAAAATAAAAACCTAACAAATTGTAACGTTTTCATTTCTATTCAAAGCCAAAATAAAATGTCTCAAGATGACCTAGAAGCATGGAAGCGATTTTCTGTATGTATCCAGTGTAATACTGCAGAGATGAGCAGCCCAGATCTCCTTTACTGTTGTAAAACTACGAGTCTCATTACATCCTCCCAGCACATGGCAGGGGGTGTGCTAAGCTGGGGCTTGCAGTTCCTCTAGCTGGGAGAATACACATCACCGAAAATTGTTCTGCACATTTTTGTCAAGTTTTGCTCAGTTTTTGGCCAAAAGTATTTCATGCAGGGATTGTTTCCACCACAGGGTAACCCATTTATGCCTAATTCTCAAATATATGCTGCATTTTTATTTATATATATATATATATATATATATATATATATATATATATATATATATATATATATATATATATATATATATATATATATATATATATATATATATATATATATAATTACGCTCGCATTTTGCGAGTAAATTTTGAGGGCTGGCGAGGAAGGGCTGTCTGGGAGCGAGGGGGGCGAGCACTGCCGGCCAGCGAGTCCCTTTCCCAGCGCTCATGAAGGAGAAGAGAGAGGACAGAGCCGGCCAGATGATAAGAGCGCAGGGAACATAACTAGCAGAGCCGGCTTTGATTTAAATCGCCGTGTGTTCCCTGCGCTCGCTTTCACACACAGCCCCGCCCCCTGGTCCCAGGGAATTTGATAGACAGATCACCCGTCCAACCCGGTACGGGTGATGTGTATCAAAGTTCCCTGGCCAGAGGGCGGGGTTGTACGGGACGCCGAGCGGCGGGAACACACGGCGATTTAAATCAAAGCTGTTCCAGCATGTCCCTCAGCGCTCATATCATCCGGCCAGCAATGCTCTTCTTCTCCTCTGCTCCCCTTCATGATGGACACAGGTAGGCAGCATTGGTGTTTAGTGTGAGGCTGCACTGGTGTTATAGTGTGAGGCTGCATTGGTGGACACGGGTGAGGCTGCATTGATGAGCATGGATAAAGTTGCTTAATTTGCATAAAACATTTAAGAGCAATTTCATGATATAATTTGAGGCCGTGTTTAGGGGTGGAATTAGGGACGGGGCAGGGGTGGGGTGGGGCAACTGGTGACGAGTAACCCTTGAGGCCTGGCTAGTAGCTCAGGACTCAGGACTTGAAATTTTGAGCCCTGGATATATATATATATATATATTAGGGCTGTGGAAATTAAAGATTAATTCCTCAATTTTAATCTTTTTGATCGCTCAAAATTATTTTGATCGGTACTCACCTGTCTGCCGGCTTCAGGGAATTCCGTCGGAGATCCGGTGACGTCACAGACATCAACGTCACCGGACTCCTCCCCCCTTCCCCAAGTGCCTCCGTCTGCTAGGGAAGGGGGAGGAGTCCGGTGACGTCGAAGTTCTGATTGAACTTAACGTGAACGGGGGAGGAGCTACGCATGACATCACCCGCTGCTGCCCTACGGAACTAACACGATTGTCGGCTTTACATGCTGTGTTTTTAGCATCTTTATGTGAGTAGTTTGTGTTTGAACACAAAAATTTAATCTTGTACTTAAGCGGTGAGAACTTGGATCTTTTCTTTCTACCCATGACCCGGCGTCCTTGCTGAGATCTAAGGAGACATGAGAGAAGTTTATGGTCCGTATTAACCCTTTTGATACCCGCTTGCATGACCACCTGTTTGCACAGGGGTCCATGCCATAAGGTGAGAGTGATTAGTTAGACCGGAGGTGGAGGGATTGTCACGCTACTGTGGAAAAAAAAATTACCTCAGTGCTGCAGTTTGAATTTAAAACGTATTTGTGTGAACTGTGAAGTTAAGTCATAGATTGTGGAAACTAACTAGTGTCGGGTGATTTGTATATAGTGTTTACCACTGACTAATGCAGAGTTGCAATGCAAGGAGATCAGCTAAAAGTAGTTGGATCTGTATATGCGTTATAATTAATCAAAATCGATTAAAAAAAAAAAAAAAAAAATGTGATCTAACATGAAAATTTTAATCAGTAACAGCCCGTAAGTGTGTGTGTGTGTGTATATGTATATGCGTGTGTGTGTGTGTGTGTATAATATAATAATAATATATTATATACACACATGCATATACAGGTGCATCTTCTAAAATTAGAATATCATCAAAAAGTTAATTTATTTTAGTAATTCAATTAAAAAGGTGAAACTCATATATTTTATATAGATGCGTTACACACAGAGTGATATATTTCAAGCATTTCTTTCTTTTAATGTTGATGATTATGGCCTACAGCTAGTAAAAACCCCAAAAATATTACATAAGACCCATTTAAAAAAAAACATTAAAAAAATTGGTTTTTAATACAGAAATGTTGGCTTACTGAAAAGTCTGTCCATGTACAATATAGTATGTACTTAATACTTGGTCGGGGCTCCTTTTTGCATCAATGCGGCGTGGCATGGAGGCGATCAGCCTGAGGCACTGCTGAGGTGTTATGGAAGTCCAGGTTGCTTTGATAGCGGCCTTCAGCTCGTCTGCATTGTTGGGCCTGGTGTCTCTCTCATTTCTCTTGACAATACCCCACAGATTCTCTATGGGGTTTAGGTCAGGTGAGTTTTCTGGCCAATCCAGCACAGTGATACCATGATGATTAAACCAGATATTGGTACTTTTGGCAGTGTGGGCAGGTGCCAAGTCCTAATGGAAAATGAAATCGGCATCTCCATAAAGCTGGTCAGCAGAGGGAAGCATGAAGTGCTCTAAAATTTCTTGGTAGAGGGCTGCGCTGACTTTGGACTTGATAAAACACAGTGGACCAACACCAGCAGAGAACATGGCTCCCTAAATCTTCAGGGACTGTGGAAAATTCACACTGGACCTCATTCAACTTGGATTCTGTGCCTCTCCACTCCTCCTCCAGACGTTGGAACCTTGATTTCAAAATGAAATTCTAAATTCTCCACAGTCAGTGAAGATTTGGAGATCCATGTCATCTGCTGGTGTTGGTTCTCTGTGTTTTATCAAGTCCAAAGTCAGCGTGGCCCTCTACCAGGAAATTCTAGAGCACTTCATGCTTCCCTTTGCTGACCAGCTTTATGAAGATGCTGATTTCATTTTCCAGCAGGACTTGGCACCTGCCCACACTGCCAAATGTACAAGGACGTTGGCAGTTTTTGTGCTGCATACTTGCCCATTATGCCTTTTGCCTTGCAGGTTTTTTTTTTTTTTAAACAAAAAATCTGTGCGGGTGTACAACCGCTTTGAATGAATATGAATTTGTTTGCCGTTATCGCCACCTTTTTTGAAGTGGTATTAAAAATCCTGCTTGCTGCATTTTTGGTGCATATTTGGACAGTTAAATAAACCTCACCAAAAACACACCTCCTCATTGAAATGCGTTGAAAACGCAGCAAGAACGCTTCAAAAATGGACCCATGTTGCTTTGACCTATGAAAAACACACCATAAGCACGGTAAAATTGCGGTAATTTTTGGCAGTCATTATCGCCACCATTTCTTCTTCTTCTTTTTTTCGCGTAAAACCCCCCCCCCCCCCCCCCCCCCCCCCCCCCCCCCCCCCCCTATTTTTAGCCTATAATTTTGGTGGCTGAAATTTCAGTGAACCACTAGTTGTATATCTATATATCTTTCACTAGGGGTTTGGGGGAAGTAGCAGGGTGGTGTGTGTAAAAGATGGAGATGAAGTGCTACTAAGCCCAGGACTCTGCATTCACTATATCTGGTCTCACACAGAACATGGAAATGCAATTATTTCAGTAAATATAAACTGCTAAATATCTTTTCTCATCAGCAGTGTATAGCAGTCTTGTGACTTCTATCAGTGTCTGGTAAAGCTTGTAGGAGAAGTTTTCATTCTCCCTTGACTGTCCTATGAGGCTGCATGTCCCCTGATCCTCTGTCTGGACAGTGCTGATTGGCCCTGTGCTGATCACATGCACCCTCGCAAGGAAAAAAAAAACTGTAGCTATACACACCAAACTGAACATGTGCAGCTTGTTCCTAAGCCGTGTTAATTTAGGCATCAAATTTTGATTTTGTTTTAGACATAGTCTTTTGACTAAAATGCCGTTTTAGTTTTGGTCTCATTTTAGTCATCTGCAATTGTTCTAGTCGTATTTTAGTCGACTAAAATCTTCAGTACATTTTATTCAAATAAAATCTTTTTTTTTTTTTTTAACAAAAAATGTAATTATTTTAGTCAACTAAAATCGAATGTGTTTCGTTAAATTGTAATGCATCATTTAAGCATTTCTATAGAATTTCCAAACTCTCATACTCCTGGAGTAAAAATGTTGAATATTATGTTATTTATGGTATTAAGGTTTGAACAAAGGCACAAATAGAGATTTTGCCACTCTGGACGGTCTGAGGAGGCCTATAATGCTGCACAGTGCTCTGGATGGTGGTCTGAGGGGAGGCCTGTAATGCACGGTGGTCTGAGGGGAGGCCTGTAATGCACAGTGCTCTGGATGGTGGTCTGAGGGGAGGCCTGTAATGCACAGTGCTCTGGATGGTGGTCTGAGGGCAGGCCTATAATGCACGGTGGTCTGAGGGGAGGCCTGTAATGCACAGTGCTCTGGATGGTGGTCTGAGGGGAGGCCTGTAATGCACAGTGCTCTGGATGGTGGTCTGAGGGGAGGCCTGTAATGCACAGTGCTCTGGATGGTGGTCTGAGGGGAGGCCTGTAATGCACAGTGCTCTGGATGGTGGTCTGAGGGGAGGCCTGTAATGCACAATGCTCTGGATGGTGGTCCGAGGGGAGGCCTGTAATGCACAGTGCTCTGGATGGTGGTCCGAGGGGAGGCCTGTAATGCAGTGCTCTGGATGGTGGTCTTTGCGGAGGCCTGTAATGCATGGTGGTCTGAAAGGAGGCCTGCAATGCACAGTGCTCTGGATGGTGGTCTTTGGGGAGGCCTGTAATGCATGGTGGTCTGGAGGGAGGCCTGTAATGCACAGTGCTCCTGGATGGTGGTCGGAGGAGAGGCCTGTAATGCACAGTGCTCTGGATGGTGGTCGGAGGAGAGGCCTGTAATGCACAGTGCTCTGGATGGTGGTCTGAGGGGAGGCCTGTAATGCACAGTGCTCTGGATGGTGGTCTGAGGGGAGGCCTGTAATGCACAGTGCTCTGGATGGTGGTCTGAGGGGAGGCCTGTAATGCACAGTGCTCTGGATGGTGGTCTGAGGGGAGGCCTGTAATGCACAGTGCTCTGGATGGTGGTCTGAGGGGAGGCCTGTAATGCACAGTGCTCTGGATGGTGGTCTGAGGGGAGGCCTGTAATGCACAGTGCTCTGGATGGTGGTCTGAGGGGAGGCCTGTAATGCACGTTGCTCTGGATGGTGGTCTGAGGGGAGGCCTGTAATGCACGTTGCTCTGGATGGTGGTCTGAGGGGGCCTGTAATGTACACACTCCAAGTGCTCTGCTCTGGATGGTAGTGAGTTGGGACTCCCGTCGGCAGGCCTGTAATGCACAGTGCTGCTCTGGATGGTCATCTGAGGAGGCCTGTAATGCTGCACAGTTCTCACTGCTAAGTAGTTGGCACGCTATGGACTTGCTTGCTGGGATCAGAAGCACTCATGTGGCTCTGCCCAGGAGAGGCTCCATGGAAACCAAACGCTCACGAGTGTTAATGTCCCACCCCTCACTTTTTCGTTTTGTTTGTTCGCTAACGAAAACTGAATTGATTTTCGTTTTTGTCAGTGGACGAAAATGTGGTGTACTTTTCAAGGAGTTTTCGTCGCCGTAAAAAAAGGCAGCTGACGAAGATTTTGATGATAAAATATTTTCGTTGATGAAATGTACACTGTTCCCAAGGCTCTGTTCTATCAGCAGATAGACTGTGGATGAAGGGGAGGATCAGAGAAGACAGGATCAAACAGATTTTTAACACAATGCAGAGGATTAACCCCTTAGATTCCACAGTAATTATAACAAGCATGCTTTACTGCATATACAGACTGATTTTACGGTTGTGGGTTTTAGTAACACTTTAATTCTGCTTATCAAAGGGACCTATACAGTAGATCTTGCTAATAAGTCGGCTTCCAGCTGTCATTTCAGTTTCTAATGGCGATAAGAAGCGTTCTTGTTTGCCTTTTTGTTTAATGCTTCCAGGGGCAGCTGAATCCGGTTGCCAAGCTCAGCGCAGACCTTTTTATTTATTTTTTTTTAATTTTTTTTTATTTTTAATTATTTTTTTTATTTTTTCAGAAGACCACTTCTGAGCCACGTGGGCCCGTCGTGGATTTTCTAGGCGATGGGGCATGTTGACATTGGTAATAACATCAGCCGGATGATTAATACATCTTCCAGCAATGAGAAACTCGCAGGTTTTGTCGGGAATTCTGTGAAGCTATTTATTTTGAGACATTAAAGCGCCATCCTCCCGGGGACCCCGACGCACCTTTTTGAAATTGAAATGTACGCGCTTCGTCTTTTCCTGCGGATCCCGTAATGAGGATTCTTGGCTCTGCTCATTAGGATGCCCCTCGTGTTACTGCGCTGTAGAAATTCTCGGAGCGTACTTAGAAAGAACCCCCTCAGATCCTGCTTGATGTTCTTCTGAGGATTCTTTTTTTTTCTTTTCTTTTTCTCTTTTTAACACTCTGATGATGCAGAGCGTAAAGAATGCACAATTCTCAGTCTTCAAAGTAATTGCTTAACAATCCCCCTCCCCCCCCCCCCCTCCCCACCGGATATAAAAATGAATAAGATGCATCTGTCATTGTCTGTTTACAAAGCAAACCATACCCTCTTGTTAATTCATAGCATTTCTCTAGATGCATTAGGAATCTAAAATGTTACTTGTCATTAATAGATCATCTGCAAATTTAGAACAATACAAGCTTGCTTTATGTCGTTTGTTATGATCTGCTGCCTGTAGTGCAGTGAGTATTCCGGGAGTGGAGGTCCCACCATGCCTTCGCGGCCATTCTAAATGACAATCTGCTGGACTGGTGCTTTTCTCAAGACAGCTGCTGCTGTATGCATAGGTGCTCAACCTCTGGCCCTCCAGCTGTTGCAGAACTACAAGTCCCATGAGGCATTGCAAGGCTGACAGTTACAAGCATGACTCCCACAGGCAGAGGCACGATGGGACTTGTAGTTCCACAACAGCTGGAGGGCCACAATTTGAGCACCCGTGGTATAGAGCAGGGATATGCAATTAGTGGACCTCCAGCTGTTGCAGAACTACAAGTCCCATGAAAAATAAATCTGTTGCGCTAACATATATGATGGATAAATAAAAAGGCAGCGGACAGTAAATTGCTGGACGCAATAACACAATATAAAATGGAATGTGAAGAAATTAATTTGCCTTTGTTGGCAAATAAAACACTGTCTGTCTGATCCCATCGTCATATACATATGGTAAGAACAATTTCATCAGAGAAGTGGGACTTTGAAGGGATCACAGACAGAGAGAGTATAGAAAAAATAATTGGATTTTTATTACATGAATAGACAACTCATGGTGAAAAACACAATACAAAGCATTGGATAAAACTAAGACATATACCATATTTATCGGCGTATAACACGCACCCCAAGTTTTAGGAGGGAATTTTAAGGAAAAAAACTTACATTTAAATGTCCATCTGCAGCCTTGTCCATCTGCAGCCTTGCCCAGTGTCCGTCTGCAGCCTTGCCCAGTGTCCGTCTGCAGCCTTGCCCAGTGTCCGTCTGCAGCCTTGCCCAGTGTCCGTCTGCAGCCTTGCCCAGTGTCCGTCTGCAGCCTTGCCCAGTGTCCGTCTGCAGCCTTGCCCAGTGTCCGTCTGCAGCCTTGCCAGTGCCATTGCAGCATTGCTGATTTAAAATTGGCGCTGATTTTCTGCTGACTGTGAGCGGAGAGGAGCGAGCGGAGCCGAGATACAGAAAGCCGAAGTACACTCTGCTTTAGTTGGCTCCTCTCGCAGTCCCGCCCACCTCCACTGATTGCGAGAGGAGCGAGCGCCGCTGACATACAGAAAGCCGAGTGTACTTCGGCTACACTCGGCTCTGCTCACAGTCAGGGGCGGGACTGCGAAAAGAGCCGAGAGTAGCCGAAGTTCACTCGGCTTTCTGTATGTCGGTGGAGGTGGGCAGGACTGCGAGAGGAGCCGAGTAAAGCAGAGTGTACTTCGGCTTTGTGTATCTCGGCTCCGCTCGCTCGTTTCCTCTCAGTCAGCGGGATCAGTAGGGCACAGTGTGGATCAGTACCGAAGGGAAAATAAAACGCTCACATGGCGTAAAATCCTTATAGCATTTATTAAGTAAAATAGCAAGTGAACACTTACAGAGTTCGAAGTAAAAACGGCAGTAAAAGCTAGCCGGCCGGTCTCGCTCAGCAGCCCGTGGTTCCGGGACTTCAACATAATTGCGGTGACGTCAGGGTGTCGCTCCTCCTCCCTACGCGTTTTTGTCACAGATAGGACGTCGTCACGGGGCACGGGCGGCGTCCTGACGCACCGCACTATATACCATATCAAAAAAAAGCATTATAGCATGGGGGAGGAAGAGTAGTACTTTTTTAATTTTATTCTTTTAAACAGAAGGGAAGGCTGCCGAAGCTAGATTTTTTTCAGCTAAACTAGTTTTGCTTAAACTCCTGTATTGTAGCTGACACTTGCTAACAATGTATTTTTTTTTTTTTTTTAGTCTGCAGATTTACCAAGACCTACGAGAAGAACTGGCAAAGGCCAAGTCCCTGGAGGGCATCATTGCTGTTAATAAGGAACTGAAGGTTAAGTGCCAGGTAATAAGAGTGTCATATTGGTGTATAGAATGGCATAAAGACTGGTGTAAAGACTTAAAGTGGTTGTAAACCCTTACAGACCACTTTAACCTACAGGTAAGCCTAGATTAAGGCTTACCTGTAGGTGCAAGAAATATCTCCTTAACCTACACAGTTAAGGAGATATTTTCCTAAAAACGGGCACCGATGTCTACGGCGCATGCAAGCTGTAGACAACGGTGCAGGCACACTGAGCGTGCCGTTAGTGAAGGCAATCATGCCGTCACTGACGTCTCCCGTGCGCATCCGCCGAAGTGACGCCATTGCTGCTCCGGCCAGTCACAGCGCCTGAGCAGTGATACCCAGAAGTCACTCCGGGTATCATGGCGGCGACGGAGGATGCGAACGAGGGTGGCTTCGATCTCAGGTAATTCATAATGAGCTATTTTTTTTTTTTTTTTTTTTTTTTTTTAGAGAGGGTTACCTTCCTCTTTAAGCAGGTCGTCGATGACTTGTTTTTATTTCCTTCCACCACGGATGGAAGGAAAGAAAATTGCTCAAATGCCACACACAGTGCTATTGTGTTCTGCTGGCAGGGTGGGCTTGGGGAGCCTTCCCAGCTGGCAGAACACAATGACTGATAACTGCTATAGCCAGGGCTGCTGATGAGGCAGCACAGCCAGCCCTTCTGTACTGGGCCCCAGCCCTATCAGCCCAAAAGGGGGACCGGGCGCCTTACTGCAGACAGACACTGATCCTCTTCTGCATCCCCCTGCAGTGCTGCCAGCTTCTCCTCCACTCCCTGCAGCATCCAGTTCTAGCATCTACACTGTAGCCACTGGCAGTAATTGAATGTAAACTATCTGACAGGCTGGCTGTTTGGATGGATCGAGTGACTTGGGTACAACCAGCCTGCCCATACATGGATTGAATCTTGGCTGGTCCCTGCTAAACCGGTGGAATTTTGATCCATGTATGGACGGTTTTTACGAAGACTCATGAAGATTCTATCAAAGCACCTCTAATCTTAGCTCGGTGAAATAACTCGGAGTAGTTGGCTCAGATCAGCTGCTGCAGCCAAATGATGGCGTCTTCCTCCCATTGTGTGTTGTTTACAATAAACAAATAATTGGGAAAATCCTTCTAAGTGCCGACTCGGGCAACACGACTTCAGAGCGACTTTGCAAGGCGGCTTCAACGTGACTTTGAGAAACTTACAACATGACTTCAAGTCGCCCCCCCCAGGCCAGGCGACTTTGGCTGTGGCCAATCACAGAATAATCAGCTCTCTGGGAGGGAGGGGTTTGCCTGGGTAAACTCATTTCTTTTGCTGTAAAGTCGCTTCACTGTAGATGGAGATCCGACTTGGAGGCGACTTCCATTGAATTCTATGGGGACAGGTCGCCTACAAGTCGGATTGAAGTCGTACAGGAACCCTTTCTGAAGTCGGAGCGACTTCAGTAGTGTATATTAAGACGCCTCCCATTGACTATAATGCAATTCATAATGTCAAGGGACTTGGGGCGATTTGAGGGCTGACATGTCGCCCCCCCAAGTCGTTGTAGTGTGAACCGACCCTGAGTGCGATTATTTCTTTTATAGCTTTGTGGGTTTATATAGATCTAGTACTTTGAGCAATTCTTTTAACCGTCTTGAGGATGTAGATATATAAAGATGAAGTGGGTGGCAATCAGGGAATTATTTTCTTTTTTCTTTGTAGGAAGAAATGGCGAACAAGAAGGAAGGGGATGAGAATACGGGAGACTTGCCTTTCCCCCACTGGATATGCCAACCTTACGTACGACCACCGTAAGTCCTGTTTTTGCAGTATTTTACACATGAATCTACTAATCATAGTGTAGGTACAGATCATTTACAATTGGTTAGAACTTCATGCCACAAATTTGCAAGATTTACTTAAAAATGTTCAACGTTTTATTTTTTTTACTACTTCCCACCCGGCCACTGTATATATATGGCCGGGTGGGAGCCGCCTACTTCTGATCGGACGTTCCCGAACGTCCATCAGAAGTAGGGGGATCGCACGCGTGCCCGCGCAGCGGCGTGATCCCGATGCGCTCGTGTCACCCGGACACGACCCATCTCGGATCGGCAGGAGGGATCTGTGATTGGCCCTCCTGATCACATGACGGCCGTGTCCAATCACAGCCGTCATGTGATGTAAGCAAACAGCCGGTTGCTAGGCAATCGGCTCTCCTCTCCTCACACGGAAGTCGTCGCTGAGGCGAGGAGAGCGGATCGCTGCAGCCGGCTGGTGATCAGTGAGTATTGGCTGTTTTTTTACTTACTGATCACCAGTCTAACCAGTAAACACCAGTAAACACACATGTCCCCAAATAATAAAAACACATGTCCCTCACATATATCCCAGTAAAATCACATGTGCCAATGATTATCTGCACACATATGTCCGTGATCACCTGCACACATCTGTACATGATCATTTGCGTACATATGTCCGTGATCACGCGAACCAATTATCATACACTTAACGGAATTTTTTTTTTTACTAAAAACATGTAGCAGAATACATTTTAGCTTAAATTTTTTGACAAAATTTGATTTTATTGATTTCGTTTAAAAAAGAAAGGAGAAAATATTGTTTTTTTTCAAAATTTCCGCAATTTTTTCGCTTATATCACAAAAAAAATAAAAAAAACGGAGTCGTGAATAAATACCACCAAACTAAAGCTCTATTTCTGCGAACAAAATGATAAAAATTTCATTTGGGTACAGCATTGCATGACCGCGCAATTGTCATTGAAAGTGCGAGAAGTCTGGGAAGGAAGGGGGCGAAAGTGCCCGGTATTGTAGTGGTTAAGTTGATAGTCAAAATTTGCAAAGAAAGTGCCAACGTGATTTGTAAATATTTCAGATTTATTGCATGGCCTCTTCTTTTTTTTATTTGGTTTTGAAAGCACCATTGTGTAACCAAAATAAAAGATAACTATGGAGGTACGTGTGTGGGATGGTTCTATGTAATGAGACAAATACTGTTTGAGATATTGGAAAAGGGACCAAAGGGATGTTAGCAGGGGGGGGGGGGGGGGGACTGGATTCTGGAGGTGAGTATTAAAGGAGCTGGACCTTAATATCAATAGTGTAACTTGCTTCTATCCATCAAGGACACAAATTCTTGAGTGGTTGGATTCAGGAACTCCCAGATGCAATTAGTGATACCTCGGTTTGCTTTAAAGTACTGATCCCCCACGGTTGATCTATGCAACTCGCGCTGCTGACGTGATTTACTTTTGTACCTCTACAATTGCTAATCATATCTGTTAGTGCATTGGCTTTTGATTGAAAGAATGTAATACTTGTGGATGCATCTCAATGAACAACCAAAGTTTCTCTTTTTGTTTTGTCTTTAAACCCAATAAAAATATCTTTAAAAAAAAAAAAAAAGTGATACCTTGGTTTCAAGTAATGCGGTATACAAGTGCTTTGCTAGACAAGATATATATATATATATATATATATATATATATACACACACACACACACACACACACACACACACACACACACACACACACACACACACACACACACACACACACACACACACACACACACACACACACACACACACATATATATATATATACACACACACACACACACACACACACACATATATATATATACACACACACACACACACATATATACACACACACACACACACATATATACACACACACACACACACATATATACACACACACACACACACATATATACACACACACACATATATACACACACACACACATATACACACACACACACACACATATACACACACACACACACACACACACATATACACACACACACACTCTGAGACACTCCCACCCGGGATGGGTGGGTGTAACATGCATCGGAGCACCCGGAAATTTGTTAACAGTTCCCAAGTGTCTCAGAGTTCTCCAGGAAGCGCTGGGAGCCTCCAGCACCCCCACACCTCTTACCACATACAGTACTGCATACACCAGCACCTCTGGCCACATATAGTACTGCATACACCAGCGCCCCTGCACCTCTGGCCACATACAGTACTGCATACACCAGCGCCCCTGCACCTCTGGCCACATACAGTACTGCATACACCAGCGCCCCTGCACCTCTGGTCACATACAGTACTGCATACACCAGCGCCCCCGCACCTCTGGCCACATACAGTACTGCATACACCAGCGCCCCTGCACCTCTGATCACATACGGTACTGCATACATCAGCACCCCTGCACCTCTGGCCACATACAGTACTTCATACACCAGCGCCCCTGCACCTCTGGTCACATAAAGTGCTTTATACACCAGCGCCCCCGCACCTCTGGCCACATACAGTACTGCATACAACAGCACCTCTGGCCACATACGGTACTGCATACACCAGCGCCCCTGCACCTCTGGCCACATACAGTACTGCACACACCAGCACCTCTGGCCACATACAGTACTGCACACACCGGCGCCCCCGCACCTCTGGCCACATACAGTACTGCATACACCAGCAGTGGTTGTGGAACAAATCACCTGAGTTTCCATTGTTTCTTATGGGGGAAACTCGCTTTGATATACGCTTTTGGATTACAAGCATGTTTTTGGAACAAATTTATGCTTGTAATCCAAAGTATTACTGTAATTAGTGGCGGATATGTTAGCAGAGTACTGGCAAGGATGTATTATTTTTAAAGTGAGATGACCGTGTACATTATAACCACGTGTCAATGAAAAGCAAATACTATCGCCAAGTAAGCCATGTCCCCCTGTATTTCAAATCGTCATTTTCAGTCCTTACAGGGGCATGCCTTTTATTTGTGTCACTGCTTGCTTTACTCTCCTAGTCGGGTTTACATCTGAAAAAGGCAGTATTTGAAACATCTTACAATCTTGGCCTATGTAAGCCCCTCCTTTCTCCTGAAGTCACAACTTAAGTTTTACAGATAGGATGTATTTAAGCAGTTGTCCCTCTGAACCCTACAGATAAAAGGAACAGAACAGCATTCCCTGTGAGAGCAGGCAGGGTTTTCAATACAAATGTGTTGCGTTTATGATGCAGTGTGACATTTTATTTGCCTTCAGGCCCAAAGACACGGTGAAGGAGGAGAGCGCAATGCCAGCAAAGCGAGCACTGGAGGAGGAAGATGATGGGAACACGGAGCAGCTTTCAAAGAACAAGCTAAAAAAGAAACAGCGCAATCCGAACAAAATCTTTGACCCCTCTGTAAAGCGTAAGTCATACCGACGGAAACTGCTGCCTTCTTTTCAATCTAGATAAATTCGCACCCAGTAAGGCTAAGTAGGCGTTAGGTGCACATCAATGCTGCCCTGGAACTTTGGGGTTTTCATACAAGTATTTCCTTTCCTAGAGCAACTGTCAGCAAACAAAACAAGTTACTGTCCCATGCAGAAGATAGGCGGGGGGGGGGGGGGGTTATTTCAAGAGCAGAAGATACAAGTTCCAAAAGCGTCCCTGACACATTTTATGCACCAAGTGCTTTAGGCCTCATTCACGCGGGTGTACTTTGAAAGTGGTTGTAAAGTCAGAACGTTTTTTTTTTTATCCTAATGCATTCTATGCATTAAGATAAAAACCTTCTGTGTGCAGCAGCGCCCCATCACCCCACTAATACTTACCCGAGCCCCATCTCTCTCCAGCGATGTCCTTGAGTTCCTCGGCCGTCCTGATTGGCTGAGACACAGCAGTTGCGCAATTGGCTTCTGCTGCTGTCAATCCAAAGTCAGTTAGCCAATCAGGAGAGAGGGGGCGGGGCTGGACCGAGGCTCAGTGTCTGAATGGACACAGGGAGCTGTTACTCAGCTTGTGTGCCCCCATAGCAAGCTGCTTGCTGTGGGGGCACTCAACAGGAGGGGCAAGGAGCAAAGAAGAGGAGGATCTGGGCTACTCTGTACAAAACCAACTGACTACACAGGGCAGGTAAGTATAACATCTTTATTTTTAATTAAAAATAAAAAACAAGATTTTACAATCACTTTAAATTTGAAAAACCTTTTTTCTTTTTTTCATTTTGGACTGTGTGTGTGTGTGTGTGTGTGTGTGTGTGTGTGTGTGTGTGTGTGTGTGTGTGTAATAAATAAATATAAATATATATAATATAGTGTGTGTGTGTGTGTATGTATATGTGTGTGTGTGTGTGTGTATATATATATATATATATATATATATAAGGGGTATAACCCCTATTGGTTTATTTTTTTGCCACCTGTGCCCCATTGCAGAGATTTACCTTCACTTCCTGTCCCATACCCAAAACACTAAGTGGGGGGGAATCCCTTGGGCACTCCCAGGTCACCAAATCACTAAGATTTCTCCTCTATTACTTTTCTGGGAAAAATGCCAAATTTGGGATTTTCTTTTACTTTTCACTTTCAATGATGTAAACGGGACAAATAGAGGGTGAATCTCCCTAATGGGGGCATAGACGGCAATAAAAACCTGACAGGTGTTCTAATCCCTCTCCACTCTATCCAAAACGAAAGAAAAAGTTTTGCCTTCAGTTATACTTTAAGCACATGGCCCCCGCACGAGCATACACTAAAAGCAGGCAAATGTTTATTATACTGCAGCTCACAATTCATGGTTGGGGTAGCTGCATTTGTTTTTTTGTTTTTTCTGGCTTTATTTATTTTTATATTTACGGTATATGGTAATCCTGCCATCAAGTCTGTTGGTCTTTCAACAGCACAAGCTGCAGTTGTAGCAGTTAAAGGGTTGAGACAAAACATTTATCACTGAGAGGGGTGCTTACAATAGTCAGCTTTTATGTAAAACTTTTATCCCCAAAAAACAAATGGCTGCTGTAACAGCTTATAAAGTGTTAGCTGGAGTTTGGTTTTAATTTGTTATTGTATTTAAATATTCTAGTACATCTAACACTCCCCTCCCCCCAGACTGAAAATGCTGCTGTCCAAAGGTGTCCCTGTTGCTCCTTCATCCAGAGTGCAGTTTTAAAGTGATTGTAAAGTCTTCCGGATCCCCCACTGAGTTTAGTGGTGAGATCTGCCAGCCCCCCATTCACCAAGTCTCCGGTAGTGTTCTGTTACGGCTTTCTTTTGGTCTTTATTTGAAGCCTGTACTTCTGAAAAGTCCAAATTCATCATTTGCTGGGTATATAGGGTGCAATCCTTCACATCATGCCTGCTGAAGATATTACCCACCCTTTGCTCTCAGGACAAAAAAAGCACAATTCACACCGCAGCAAATACGTCATCACTCATCTACTGTAATCAACAAATCTATTCTATGTGGACAACCTCATTGTGGCTTTCTGTCTGTATTGGCTGATCTTGCTGCAAACTAATATTGTGTTTTTCTGCTTTTTCAGCTAAATATGCAAAATGTGACCAGTGTGGAAATCCCAAGGTGCGTCTAAAGTCTTATGTTTATTTCTACATTCAGTCCCTTTCCTCTCCTCCCTCTCCCTCTTCACTCCTAAGCTTTGCTCCTTCTTCTTCTCGTCACTGCTTTCCCTCTCTTCCCTCTCTTCCCTCTCTTCCCTCTCTCCCCCTCTCCCCCTCTCCCCCCTCTCCCCCCTCTCCCCCTCTCCCCCTCTCTCCCCTCTCTCCCCCTCTCTCCCCCTCTTTCCCTCTTCCCCTCTCTCTCCCTCTTTCCCTCTTCCCCTCTCTCTTTCCCTCTTCCCCTCTTTTCCTCTCTCTCTTCCTCTCTCTCCCTCTTTCCCTCTTTCCCTCTTCCCCTCTCTCTCCCTCTTTCCCTCTTCCTCTCTCTCCCTCTTCCCCTCTCTCTCCCTCTTTCCCTCTTCCTCTCTCTCCCTCTTCCCCTCTCTCTCCCTCTTCCCTCTCTCTCTCCCTCGTCCCTCTCTCTCCCTCTTCCCCTCTCTCTCCCTCTCTCCCTCTCGTCCCCTCTCTCCTCTCCTCCCTCTCCCTCTTCCCCTCTTCTCTCCCTCTCTCCCTCTTCCCCTCTCTCTCCCTCTCTCCCTCTTCCCCTCTCTCTCCCTCTCTCCCTCTTCCCCTCTCTCTCCTCTCTTCTTCTCTCTCCTCTCTTCTTCTTTCTTTCCTTTCTTTCCTTTCTTTTCTTTCTTTCTTTCTTTCTTTCTTTCTTTTTCTTCTTTCTTTCTTTCCCTCCTTCCCTCTCTCTCTCCTCCTTCCCCCTCTCTCTCTCCTCCTTCCCCCCTCTCTCCTCTCTCCTCCTTCCCCCTCTCTCTCTCCTCCTTCCCCCCCCTCTCTCTCTCTCTCTCTCGTCTCTCTCCTCTCTCTCTCTCTCTCTCTCTCTCTCTCTCTCCTCCTTCCCCCCCCCCTCTCCTCTCTCTCTCTCCTCCTCCCCCCCCCCCTCCTCTCTCTCTCTCTCTCTCCTCCTTCCCCTCTCTCTCTCTCTCTCTCTCTCTCTCTCTCTCTCTCTCTCTCTCTCTCTCTCTCTCTCTCTCCTCCTTCCTCTCTCTCTCTCTCCTCCTTCCTCTCTCTCTCTCTCCTCCTTCCTCTCTCTCTCTCTCCTCCTTCCTCTCTCTCTCTCTCCTCCTTCCTCTCTCTCTCTCTCCTCCTTCCTCTCTCTCTCTCTCTCTCTCTCTCTCTCTCTCTCCTCTCTCTCTCTCTCTCTCTCTCTCTCTCTCTCTCTCTCTCTCTCTCTCTCTCCTCCTTCTCCCCCTCTCTCTCTCTCTCTCTCTCCTCTCTCTCCTCTCTCTCTCTCTCTCTCTCCTCTCTCTCTCTCCTCCTCCCCTCTCTCTCTCTCCTCTCTTCCCCCTCCTCTCTCTCTCTCTCTCTCTCTCTCTCTCTCTCTCTCTCTCTCTCCCTCTCTCTCTCTCTCTCTCTCTCTCTCTCTCTCTCTCTCTCTCTCTCTCTCTCTCTCTCTCTCTCTCTCCTCCTTCCCCCCCTCTCTCTCTCTCCTCCTTCCCCTCTCTCTCTCTCTCTCTCTCTCTCTCTCTCTCTCCTCCTTCCCCTCTCTCTCTCTCTCTCTCTCTCTCTCTCTCCTCCTTCCCCTCTCTCTCTCTCTCTCTCTCTCTTCTCTCTCTCCTCCTTCTCTCTCTCACACCCCTCTCCTCTCTCTCTCTCTCTCTCTCTCTCTCTCTCTCTCTCTCTCTCTCTCTCTCCTCCTTCCCCTCTCTCTCTCTCTCCTCCTTCCCCTCCTCTCCTCTCTCCTTCTCCTCCTTCCCCTCTCTCTCTCTCCTCCTTCCTCTCCTCTTGTTTGTGTTGATGAACAGAGTATTGACATGTAGCAATGTAACAGATAAGGGTGGCAACTCCAGGGCTTCAGCGTGTAAGGCAGTGTAGCCTCTGTAAAGGGGGCATCGAGTTTAACCACTTGCCAACCGCCATATAGCAATATGACGTCGGCAAAGTGGTTGCGATATCCTGACCGATATCATGACGTCGCCAGAATATCAAGTTTTCCTCACTCGCGTCTGACAGACGCAAGTAGAGAAGAGCCGGTCGGCTGCTCTCCTGACAGGGCGGTCTGTGCTGATTGTTTATCAGTGCAGCGCCCCCTCGGGTGCCCACCCAGGACCACCAGGATGCCGCTAGGACCACCAGCTGCCAATCAGTGCCATTGAAAGATGCCTATCAGTGAAATCCAGTGCCAGCCGTCAGCGCCGTCTATCATTGCCACCCATAAGTACCCACCAGTGCCGCTTATCAGTGCCCATCGGTGCCGCCATATCAGTGCAGCTTGTCGGTGCCCATCAGTGAAGGAGAAAATTTACTTAATTATTTACAAATTTATTTATTTTTTTCAATATCTTCGGTCTTTTTTTTTATTTGTTTAGCAAAAAATAAACGCAGCGGTTATCAAATACCACCAAAAGAAAGCTTTATTTGTGGGAACAAAACAATAAAAATGTAGCTTGGGTACAGTGTAGCATGACCGGGCAATTGTCATTTAAAAAGTGACAGCACTGAAAGCTGAAAATTGGCCTAGGCAGGAAGGTGCGAAAGTGCCCGGTATTGAAGTGGTTAAAGAAACGGTAACCTGCAATGGAAAGGTGATCTGGAAACAACATGGCGGATGAGGTTTCGTTTCGTTTCTTTCGTTTCCGTTGATTCGTAACGATTCATAAATTCGTAAGTCGACGGTGTTCGTATTCGTAACGATTCGTAAGAGTTATTTTTTCGTTGATTCCTATTTTCCTTTTTTTTTCGAAATTCGGACACATTCGTATTTTCGTAGATTTAGTTACATTCGTACTTTCGTAAGATTGATTTATTCGTACTTTCGTATCATTGTTTTCGTAGATTCGTAATCGGAGCATAATTCATAATGTTATGTAATGTGTATGCTGCTATTACATTTTAAGAGACACGGAAAAAAATTACGAATCGAAAAAAAAAGTTACGAATGTACGAATTTTTTCATTCAATCCATTCGAAGCACGTTAAGCAGCGCCATTGTAAGAGACACGGAAAATTACCAATTCAACAAAAAAAAAAAAGTTACGAATGTACGAATTTTTTCGTTCATTTTGTTTTCGTTTTTTGGATTTTCTTCTTTCGTAGTTTCGTTGTTTCTAATTCGGTTATTTCGGATTTTCGTTGTTTTTCGTATTCGTTCGATTCGAACATTCGTTATTCGTTAAATTTTTTAGCGAATCGTTCGCTCATTCGTACAATAACGAATGAACGAATATAACGAAAAAAAACGAAACGAATTGCACATGTCTAGTATGTTACATTTCTTGTTGCAGGAAAGAGGGTTTCATAACACTTTCATTCTTTTATCTGTATACGATATGAAAATAAGTTCTCACATATTGAGACTGGAGTAACAATCCCCAATTCTCTTATCTTGCAGGGCACCAGGTGTGTGTTCCATTTGTGTCGCAGCTGCTGCAAGAAACAAGCATTCAGGGAGATGGCAGACTGTGCAGGTGGGTCTGAGCCGCCTTTTGTGAAGAACGCCATTTCTGTCCATAGCCTCGGTGCTAAAACCTTTTTTTTTTTTTTTTTACTTTTTCAGGTCACGGACTGCTTTTTAAAACCAAATTTGAGAGGTCTGCTCAGTACAAATCTGTGCAGGAGGCCGACGTGCCAGAGAAGAACCTTACGGAATCAAAGCTCCCCCAGCCACCCCCTGAGATCAAAGTCTGAGCCCTTTACCCTCCCCCACCGTGGAGCCCCGGGGGGCTGCTTATTACAGCTCTTCACAGGCTCCCTTCCTACTGCTTGCTCAGGGAATTGTTCCAAGTTCACTCTGGTGTGTGTCTGGGATTGTCGACGGCCCGCTTTGCTAGGGCGCGGTACAAACTTTTTGCACTTCGGACTTCATGTTTCTAATGTTTTTAAGCTTTACAGTACATTTTGACTGGACTGAGAAATGTTCCGATTTTTTGCCTTTTAAAAAAAAATAAAAAATTATGCTGCTACCAGACTTAATTCTAGCTGCTGCTTGAGCGTTGCTGGGGGCGGCGCGGTGATGTAACTGGATTCGGGGGGGACGTAGTTTTAGACATTTAAAGGCTAAAGGCCCATACACACTTGTGCGACTTCAAAGTCGCACGATTTTACTGCGATTTTGACGCGATTCGTGGCCGCGATTTCAAGGAATGCCTGTGTAAGTGGCATCAAAATCGGACCAGTAGTAGTGCAGGGACTACTTTTGAAGTCGGAACGACTTGAAGTCGTACTAATATGAATGACTGTCATTGGAAATCATGGGGAACGACTTGTCATGCTACTTTGCAGTCCCAAATCGTGGGACAAGTCGTATAAGTGTGAAAGGGGCCTTAAGACAGATCTTATGAATTTATATCCGTCTCTTGTCTGAATCTGTTGATGTAATATTCTCTAAGGGGATCTGTAGCCTTTTTTTTTTCTTTTTCTTTTGGTACACAGCAGTCAAAACAATATGTGATTTATGCAGATATTTAATAGCTATACTCCAGGCAGATATAAAAGGCACAAATTAATATAGCTCTGTTTAAAATGCATTTTAAAAAAAAATGAATAAATACATTTACAGTGCCTTGAAATTTTCCACATTTTGTCACGTTGCAACCAAAAATGTACCGTATATACTCAAGTTTTTCAGCACATTTTTTTTGTGCTGAAAGTGCCCCCCTCGGCCTTATACTGGAGTCAAGCACTTTTCTGCAGCAGAGAATGACATTTTCCCGACCCGACTTTGGGGCTCCGTATCTCGGGGCCACTTGGTGCTAGGAACCCCAAATTTGGTGTGCAAACCCAGAGGTTTTTTTGGGGGGGGGGGGGGCACAAACCTAGTGGATCTAGCACTACAACACATCCAAAGATGGGGTTCCTAGCACCAAGTGGGCCCGAGATACGGGGGGCCCCAAAGTCGGGTCGGAAAATGTTCTCTGCTGCAGAAAAGTGCTTGACACATTTTCTGAACCGACTTTGGGGCCCCATATCTCGGGGGGCCACTTGGAGCTAGGAACCCCATCTTTGAATAGGTTTGTGCCCCCCCCCCCCCCCCAAAAAAAAAAATTGGGGTTCATAGTACCAAGTAGCCCCGAAATACGGGGCCCCAAAGTCAAGTCAACTGTGTCCATCTGCAGCAATGTCATTTCGGGACCCCTTTGGGTCCAGAGACCCCAAATTTTGGCTGCAGCTAGGGGGGCATCTAGGAACTCTTAACTACCAAGTTCGGGGGACCTATGGCTGCAAATGGGCACAGTGAGGCCTATCTTGGGGCCACTTGGTGCTAGGAACCCCATCTTTTGTGTATGTTGTAGTGCTATTTCCTAGCACCAAGTGACCCCGAGATACAGGGCCCCAAAGTCGGTCAACTGTGTCCATCTGCAGCAATGTCATTCTGGGACCCTTTGCAGCTAGGGGGCATCTAGGAACCCTTAACTACCAAGTTTGAAGTTCGGGGGACCTATGGCTGCAAATGGGCACAGTGAGGCTGCAAATGGGCATTGTTGACCCTCTTTTTCCACTTACAGTAGCTGCGCATTTCTCACCCTAGGCTTATACTCAGGTCAATACGTTTTTCCCAGTTTTTTGTGGTAAAATTAGGTGCCTCGGCTTATATTCGGGTCGGCTTATACTCGAGTATATACGCTAAATGTATTTTATGTGATAGACCAACACAAAGTGTCACGTAATTGCGAAGTGGAAGGAAAATGCTAAATGGTTTTCAATTTTTTTTTACTAATAAATATGTGAAAAGTGTGGGGGGTACATTTTTGTATGGCGCCCCCCTGAGTCAATACTTTGTAGAACCGCCTTTCTCTGCAATTACAGCTGCAAATCTTTTTGGGGACATCTCTACCAGCTTTGCTCACCTAGAGCAGTGGTTCTCAACCCCCGTCCTCAGCACCCACTAACAGGCCAGGTTTTAGGTATTACCTTGGGGAGTTGTAGACTAGAATACTGCAATCACTGAGCAGAAAATTCTATCACCTGTAATGTATTTCAGTTATGTTGCAAACCTGGCCTGTTAGTGGGTCCTGAGGAGAGGAGTTGAGAACCACTGATATAGAGAGTGATATTTTTCCCCTTTCTTCTTTGCAAAATATCTCAAGTTCTGTCAGAGTGGATGGAGAGCGTCAGTGAACAGTAATTTTAAAATCTTGCCACAGATTCTCAATTGGATTTAGGTCTGGACTTTGACTGGGCCTTTCTAACACATGAATATGCTTTGATCTAAACCATTCCATTGTAGCTCTGGCTGTATGTTTAGGGTTGTTGTCCTGCTGGAAGGTGAACCTCCACCCCAGTCTCAAGTCTTTTGTAGAGTCTAACTGGTTTTCTTCTAAGATTGCCCTGTATTTGGCTCCATCCATCTTCCCATCAACTCTGACCAGCTTCCCTGTCCCTGCTGAAGAAAAGCATCCCCTACAACATGATTCTGCCACCACCATGTTTCACAGTGGGGATGGTGTGTTCAGGGTGATGTGCAGTTAGTTTTCCGCCACACATAGCGTTTTGTTTTTAGGCCAAAAAGTAACATTTTGGTCTCATCTGACCAGAGCACCTTCTTCCTCATGTTTGCTGTGTCCCCCATGTGGGCTTCTCACAAACTGCAAACAGGACTTCTTATGGCTTTCTTTCAACAATGTCTTTCTTCTTCCCGCTCTTCCATAAAGGCCAGATTTGTGGACGACTAATAGTTGTCCTGTGGACAGATTCTCCCACCTGAGCTGTGGATCTCTGCAGCTCCTCCAGAGTCACCATGGGCCTCTTGGCTACTTCTCTGTTGAACGCTCTCCTTGCCCGGCCGGTCAGTTTAGGTGGACGGTCGTGTCTTGGTGGGTTTGCAGTTGTGCCATACTCTTCCCACTTTCGGAAAACTTTCGCCTTGAGGCGATTCAGTTCGCATTGTAGCGCTATATAAGTTATTCATTCATTCGGATGATGGATTGAACAGAGCTCTGTCAGATGTTCAAAGCTTGGGATATTTTTTTTTTATAACCTAACCCTGCTTTATACTTCTCCACAACTTTATCCCTGACCTGTCTGGTGTGTTCCTTGGCCTTCATGATGCTGTTTTGTTCACTAAGGTTCTCTAACAAACCTCTGAGGGCTTCACAGAACAGCTGTATTTATACTGAGATTAAATTACACACAGGTGAACACTAATTAGGTGATTTGGAAGGCTATTGGTTCCACTAGATTTTAGTTGGGGGTATCCGAGTAAAGGGGGCTGAATACAAATGCAGCCCATACTTTTCAGATATTTATTTATAATGTTGAGAACGATTTATCATTTTCTTTCCACTTCACAATTATGTGCCAGGGTATAAATACTTTTTCAAGGCACTGTAATGCTGACATCTCAAGTACCTGAATTTGACATGGTGTCGGACACTTGTAGTTCTTGTACAGCTGAGCTCAAAATTTGGAGGGGGGGAGCAGCACAAGGAGCCAATCAGTTGTTGCTGATGTGCAAACAAGGAGCATGCTAAGAGTAGAGAGCAAAGCGACAAGATAAAAGCTCAGCCAGTCGGCTGTTTCTCCTTTTCCCTGCTGATCACAGGCTGGGGGAGGGACAAGACCTGTAAACTGCAGCGGAGAATAATCAGGTCCGCTGCCTGGGCTGTGCAGTATGGCAGAACTGTGTAAATCTCATGGCTGGATGGACAGAAATCCTTTGGCAGGTTAAATCGCTCACATATAGTTTTATTATTTTTTTGTGTATTTAGCTATTTGCCTGGAGTTGAGATTTAAACTGTTTGACGTGCAGCTGGTAATAATGGCATATATGTTTACAGTTAGTAATAATGGCAGCAAGGCTTGCAAGCAGCACAGTAATGGCGATTTTCTAGCGTTTAAAGAGCTGTAAATCTGACATTGCCTGAGATCACTGGTTGAGATATTTATTTGCCACCTCATGAGGTTACACAAAGGATATAATAAAAGCTGGATGAATGTGTGTCTTTGTCTGTGAATTATTTTAAAATGTGTTGCTCAGTTCCAAGCTAAAATCCGAACAAACCTGGTCATAGCCGGGGTCTGCTGCCTGGTTTGCAGTGCTACACAATGTTGTGCTTTATTGCCCCTTCTTACAATGCAAGCCTAACTTTTGGACCGTGCAGCAGGCAGGACTGGTGCAAGGATTTTTGACACCCTAGGCGAAACCTCGCTTTGCTGCCCCAACTGGCTCCGGCTTTTTTGCCCTGCCCATGTATACCCCACCTTTTTAATGAAGCGCCCATTAATTGCAGCCTCACCAGGGCCCATTAAATGCAGCCTCACCAGGGCCCATTAAATGCAGCCTCACCAGGGCCCATTAAATGCAGCCTCACCAGGGCCCATTAAATGCAGCCTCACCAGGGCCCATTAAATGCAGCCTCACCAGGGCCCATTAAATGCAGCCTCACCAGGGCCCATTAAATGCAGCCTCACCAGCGCCCATTAAATGCAGCCTCACCAGCGCCCATTAAATGCAGCCTCACCAGCGCCCATTAAATGTAGCCTCACCAGCGCCCATTAAATGTAGCCTCACCAGCGCCCATTAAATGTAGCCTCACCAGCGCCCATTAATTGTAGCCTCACCAGCGCCCATTAATTGTAGCCTCACCAGCGCCCATTAAATGTATCCTCACCAGCGCCCATTAAATGTATCCTCACCAGCGCCCATTAAATGTAGCCTCACCAGCGCCCATTAAATGTAGCCTCACCAGCGCCCATTAAATGTAGCCTCACCAGCGCCCATTAAATGTAGCCTCACCAGCGCCCATTAAATGTAGCCTCACCAGCGCCCATTAAATGCAGCCTCACCAGCGCCCATTAACCGCTTCCCGACCGCCTCACGCAGATATACTGCGGCAAAATGGCACGGGCAGGCAAAATCACGTACCTGTACGTGGCCCTTTAATTGCCTGCCCGTGGGTCGCGCGCCGCCAGCGGCGTGCTCGCGACCCGGTCGGGAGCTCCGTAACCCCGGCCGCGGGACCAGCGGACCCGATCGCCGCTGGTGTCCCACGATTGGGTCACGGAGCTGAACGGGGAGGTCTGTGTAAACAAACCTCTCCCCGCGCTTCCTACTCTGCCTGTCATTGATTGGCTGTTCCCGGTCATCGGGAAAGCCGATCAATGACATCAGACGTCAGCCCCGCCCCCTAATGTAAAAAAAACACACACACACGTCAGAGCCCATAACCCCTCCCCTCCCCCTAGTGGTTAACTCTTTCACTACAACTGTCATTTATACAGGAATCAATGCATTTAAATAGCATTGATTGCTGTATAAATGACAATGGTCCCAAAAATGTGTCAAAAATGTCCGATGTGTCCGCCATAATGTCGCAGTCACAATTAAAATCGCTGATCGCCGCCATTACTAGTAAAAAAATAAATATTAATAAAAATGCTATAAAACTATCCCCTATTTTGTAAACGCTATAACTTTTGCGCAAACCAATAATCGCTAATTGCGATTTTTTTACCAAAAATATGTAGAAGAATACGTATCGGCCTAAACTGAGGAAAAAAAAAATTTTTTAGATATTTTTTGGGGATATTTAATATAGCAAAAAGCAAAAAATATTGCATTGTTTTCAAAAATTGTCGCTCTATTTTTGTTTATAGCGCAAAAAATAAAAACCGCAGGGGCGATCAAATACCACCAAAAGAAAGCTCTATTTGTGAGAAAAAAAGTACGCCAATTTTGTTTTGGAGCCACGTCGCACGACCGTGCAATTGTCAGTTAAAGCGACGCAGTGCCGAATCGCAAAAAGGGCCTGGTCCTTTGGCTGCCAATTGGTCCGGGGCTGTAGTGGTTATTTGCTGCCTCACCAGCGCCCATTAATTGCAGCCTTGCCAGCGACCATTAATTGCAGCCTCGCCAGCGCCCATTAATTGCATCCTCGCCAGCGCCCATTAATTGCATCCTCGCCAGCGCCCATTAATTGCAGCCTCGCCAGCGCCCATTAATTGCAGCCTCGCCAGCGCCCATTTATTGTAGCCTCACCAGCGCCCATTTATTGTAGCCTCACCAGCGCCCATTTATTGTAGCCTCGCCAGCGCCCATTAATTGCATCCTCGCCAGCGCCCATTAATTGCATCCTCACCAGCGCCCATTAATTGCATCCTCACCAGCGCCCATTAATTGCATCCTCACCAGCGCCCATTAATTGCAGCCTCACCAGCACCCATTAATTGTAGCCTCACCAGCGCCCATTAATTGTAGCCTCACCAGCGCCCATTAAATGCAGCCTCACCAGGTCTATTTGTACAGGACGTCCCCCAGCTCACTTTTTTAATGAGTTGGGAACTCCTTTTAGTGTGCCCATTGATGTTGCTGATGTCTGCGGCTTAGACCTGCTGTCCTGTGCTGTTAGTCTCTCTCGTTTTTTGAGTCTTCCTTGGCTCCGTTGGATGTTGGTTGGGTCTTCCACCTTTTCGACAGTTTTTTTTTTTTACTTTGGTCATGACAGACTTTATTACTCAGAAATAAGTGTGATCTACATAAGAAGTAAGGCCAAAAAGCTTTGGCTATCCTTTTTGTTTTTTTGTTGTTAAACTCTGTTCCCTTTTTGAAGTTTTTATTTTATTTATTTTTTCATAAACTCTGTCTCTTGCTGAGATTATAATTCCCACCTCCACATGAATTCTTCTTTTAAACTATTATAAGTCAGGAGCTCACAGTTTAATGAAGAGGAATCCTTAGACAAGCAGCTAATCAGGGATATAGATAAAGGCATCTCAGTACTGTTGAATTCTACTGTTCACAGCCCGAGAGCTTATTATACTTAGAATTACAGAGCAATTACATGCTTGGGAAAGGAACAGCTGTACAAAATGGGAACGTCTGGTGTCTAGAAGACCAGGAATTCTCACTGCCAACACACATGTAGACTGCCTGAGAAAATACAGGCATCAGTTACCACTTCTGATGATGTTGAGTGAGGCCTTACATAAAAGCCATGTGTATGGCAGGATTTTATATAGCTTTTAGAATCTTATAGTGAGCTTTAACCACTTGACCTCTGGAAGATTTACCCCCCTTTATGGCCCTTTTTTTTGCGATATCATACTGCATTACTTTAACTGACAATTGTGTGATGCTGTACCCAAATAAAATTGCTGCCCCCCCCCCCCCACACACACACACACACACACACACACACAAATAGAGCTTTCTTTTGCTGGTATTTGATCCCCTCTGTGGTTTTTTATTTTTGCGCTATAAACTAAGACTGGCAATTTTGAAAAAAACTAAACAAAACAATACAAAACAGTGTTTATGTGTACTATATGTGCTGCTTTTACTAGGGGAAGTAATGGATTTTAGTAAGAAGGGTGATCCGCCTTGTTTACATAGGCAGATCCCCGTTTTGTGTGTATTACTGAGGATCGACGGGTGCCAGAGGACATTGACTGCCCGGCACCCGCAGATCTGCTTCTGCGAATATTCAAAGCAGAAGTGGCGTCCACTTCTTAATAAGGGATTTAATAGTACCAACTGGCATATTCAAGGTTTTTGGTATCTTTTTATTATATCCTTTTCCATCTTTATAAAGTTCCATTACCTTGTCACGCAGGTCTTTTGAGTGTTCTTTTCTACCGCCTCATGGCTCAGTGTCTAGCCTGCTTAGGCCATCCAACTGAGAGCTAACAAACTTACTGACTATTTATACGCAGACACTAATTGTTATTTAAAAAAAAAAAAAAAAAATGTGAGAAATTAACCTTTAATTGCCATGTTAACCTGTGTGTGTGCCACCTTCTGTGTCTGTACCAAGGCCAAACATTCCAGGGTATGTAAACTTTTTATCAGGGCCATTTGGGTGATTTCTGTTAGTTTTTTGGGATCATTTTTAATTTATAATAACAGAAATCACCCAAATGGCCCTGATAAAAAGTTTACACACCCTGGAATGTTTGGCCTTGGTACAGACACAGAAGGTGGCACACACAAGGCCAAACATTCCAGGGTATATAAACTTTTTATCAGGGCCATTTGGGTGATTTCTGTTAGTTTTTTGGGATCCTTTTTAATTCATAATTACAGAAATCACCCAAATGGCCCTGATAAAAAGTTTACACACCCTGGAATGTTTGGCCTTGGTACAGACACAGAAGGTGGCACACACAGGTTAAAATGGCAATTAAAGGTTAATTTCTCACATTTGTGTTTTTAGATCACAATTGGTGTCTGTGTATAAATAGTCAATGAATTTGTTAGCTCTCACTTGGATGGCCTAAGCAGGCTAGACACCCTCCCATGAGGAGGTAGAAAAGAACAGTCAAAAGACCTGCGTAACAAGGTAATGGAACTTTATAAAGATAAAAAAGGATATAAAAAGATACCCAAAGCCTTGAATATGCCAGTCAGTACTATTAAATCCCTTATTAAAAAGTGGAAAATTCAGGGCTCTTTTGATGCCAAGGTCAGGTAGACCAAGAAAGATTGCAGCCACAACTGGCGGAAGAATTGCTCAGGATACAAAGAAAACCCCACAGGTAACCTCAGGAGAAATACAGGCTGCTCTCCAAAAAGACAGTGTGGTTGTTTTTAAGGAGCACAATTCAACGATACTTGAACAAAAAAGAGCTGCATGGTTGAACTGCCATAAGGAAGCCTTTACTGCGCCATTGCCACAAAAAAGCCCAACGAGGCATGTCAGGGTGTTGTTGGGCATATTGTAACCAGGCTTTTTTTTTTTTTTGTGGAACTCGTACACTAAAGGCTTCTTTCTGGCAACTTGACCGTGAACAAAAAAGTTAAAGTATCATCGTATTGTGTTCCTTAAAAACAACCACACCATCTTTTTCCAGAGCAGCCTGTATTTCTCCTCAGGTTACCTGTGGGTTTTCCTTGTATCCCGAACAGTTCATGTGGCAGTTGTGGCTGAAAATCTTTCTTGGTCTACCTGACCTTGGCTTGGTATCAAGAGATCCCCAAATTTTCCACTTTTTATTAAATGATTAAACAGTACTGACTGGCATATTCAAGGTTTTGGATATCTTTTTATATCCTTTTCCACCTTTTGTAAAGTTTTATTACCTTGTTACGCAGGTCTTTTGACTGTTCTTTTCTGCTCCCTATGACTTAGTATCTAGCCTGCTTAGTGCATCCATGTGAGAGCTAACAAACTCATTGACTATTTATACACAGACACTAATTGTGATTTTAAAAGGCCACAAATGTGGGAAATTAACCTTTTAATTGCCATTTTAACCTGTGTGTGCCACCTTCTGTGTCTGTACCAAGGCCAAACATTCCAGGGTATGTAAACTTTTAATCAGGTCCATTTGGGTGATTTCTGTTATAATTATGCTATTTTAAAAGGAGCCAATCCTGGCTATCCTTGAATAAAAGACCAGTTTTTGGCATGATTAGTCATATTTTCAATATAAATGCCAAAATTTCACAATTTCTGCCAGAGCAAACTTTTAAGCACAACTGTGTGTGTGTATGTATGTGTATATATATATATATATATAAATAAAATGTGTGTGTGTGTGTGTGTGTGTGTGTGTGTGGTCATGCATTTTCCGGTTTTAGGAGTGAGTGTGCGCCACCGGTGGCTCACTCCCACTTTGATTCTACACTGCGGGAGCTGATCAGTGGGTCCCGCAGACCGGATGTCAGCCGTCAACCTCTTATCTTTTGGTACACGGGCAGTAGGGAAGGCATTGATTCTGTGTTCCTACAAAGCAGGAGCATGGATCAATACCTTCCCCTGGTAAAAGCACCTCTCACACTAAAACACCAGCTAAGCACACAGTTAACCCTTTGATCGCCCCTGATGTTAACCCCTTCCCTGCCAGTGTCAGTACAGTGACAGTGCATATTTTTTTTTTTTTTTTTAAGCACTGATCACTGTATTAGTGTCACTGGTTCCTATAAAAAAAGTATCAGTTAGTGTCCCGACTGTCTGACCTAAATACCACAGTCGTGCTATAAGTCACTGATCGCTGCCATTACTAGTAAAAATAAATTCAAATATCCCATAATTTGTAGCTATAAGTTTTGCACAAACCAATCAATATACGCTTATTGGGATTTATTTTAACAAAAATCTGTAGCAGAATACATATTGCCCTAAATTAAAAAAAATATATATTTTTCATTTTTTTTTATTGAATATGTTTATTAGCAGAAAGTAAAAAATATATAATTTTTTTTTCAAAATTGTATATATTTTTTTTGTTTATAGTGGAAAAAAAAAAAAAACCTGCAGTACCACCAAAAAAAAAAAAAAAAAAAAAATTTGTGGAAAAAAAAAAAAAGGAAAACCAATTTTATCTGGGCATAGCGCCGCAACGACTGCACAATTGTCAGTTAAAGTAACGCAGTGCCGTATCGCAAAAAAATTGCCAAGGGGGGGGGGGGGGAAATCTTCTCGAGGTCAACTGGCTGGACAGAGGAACAGGAACCTAACACTTTACCCAACACTAAATTTCAGCTGATGGTCTCCCATTAACGCTCCTGAACATATTTGTATCGGACTGGCAAAAAAAACCTTTTAAGCCCCTTTCACATTTGTGCGACTTCAAAGCCGCGATTTCTAGGAATGCCTGTGTAAGTGGCATCAAAATCAGACCAAAGTAGTGCAGGGACTACTTTGAAGTCGGAACAACTTGAAGTCGTACTAATATGAATGGCTGTCATTGGAAATCATGGGGAACGACTTGTCATGCTACTTTGCAGTCCCAAATCGTGGGACAAGTCGTATAAGTGTGAAAGGGGCCTTAAGCAATTGAAGGCTTTCTTTTTTTTTTTTTTTTTTTCCATCCTCCGTGTTTATTTTTTTCGTATCGGCTTGTGAAGTTTGATGGAAAGACATCCTTTCCTGGTACACAACCCTCTAATTTTATTGTTCTTTGCCCCCTCCCCCCCCCCCCCCGGCTGTTCTCTCCGCAGGCCTTGCAGGTGCGGCGCTCTCTCTACCACGCCGTGCGCTGAGACTTTTCAATTGCAGGTAATTCTGGGCTGACGAAAGCCCCCGCTTCCCCCGGACCTCTTCAATGAAATGCCGGCTCTACCGCAGCTTCTGTCGAAGGAAGCTCGGAGTTTCGTGTTTTTTTTTTTTTTCTTCTCTTATACAGAAAACAGCTCGTTATCTTGTATTTTGACTGTCGTGAAAAGACTTTGCTAAATATGCCATTTATTTCTTCCAGAGCAAATTATCTTCCCTTTCAGTCTGCAGGAGGTGGAACTGTCAGCCACTGACTAACAACCCACAAGCCTTCTCTGATGATGGAAGAAAAGCTCCTATAGATACAAAATATTATAAAGCAAACCAGTAATATTCAGAATATTCATAAGCCAACTACAAGGGCAAGATGTTCCTAATTGGCCCTTAAACTGAACTAAAAATCAAAACTGATTAATTTAAAAAAAGATAAAATCAGCGCAAAGAGAAAGATATAAAGAAAGGTAAAAACTGCAGCTGAACACTGAGAGATTAATATATGTTCACATAATCACAAGTCAAATAGTATACAGAAAAGTGCCTGTCAGGGCTCAATGAAACATCTCAAATGTAATAAAAAGTCTGTAGGGGTCCAAAATAAAACAGTAAAAAAAAAAGAAGGTGGACTAACAGTCCCAGCAAGTAGAGAATCCACGTGAGACATTTCAATGCAAGAGTGATTTTCCCCTCCACCTCCAGCACACGCGCTTCGCTCACCTCCTAGATGTGGACCACTGAACAAACAGATGGTCAACACTGCATGTCCCTTCTGGCATAGCACCCAACTGTCCCTGATTTGGAGCAATGTCCCTCATTTTGGTCTGATCTATATAGTTGTAAATAAAATGCACGTTTTATCTTTCAAAAGTGTTTCCCAGTGCTAAACCTTTTATAAATTACCACTTAAGGACCACCTCGCGCCGATATACGTCGGCAGAATGGCACGGCTAGGCACAAGCACGTACCTGTACTTGTCTCTTTAACCACTTCAGCCCCGGACCAATTGGCAGCCAAAGGACCAGGCCCCTTTTTGCGATTCGGCACTGCGTCGCTTTAACTGACAATTGCGCGGTCGTGCAACGTGGCTCCAAAACAAAATTGGCGTCCTTTTTTTCCCACAAATAGAGCTTTCTTTTGGTGGTATTTGATCGCCCCTGCGGTTTTAATTTTTTGCGCTATAAACAAAAATAGAGCAACAATTTTGAAAAACATGCAATATTTTTTGCTTTTTGCTATAGTAAATATCACCAAAAAATATATAAAAAAACTATTTTTTTCCTCAGTTTAGGCCGATACGTATTCTTCTACATATTTTTGGTAAAAAAAATCGCAATTAGCGATTATTGATTGTTTTGCGCAAAAGTTATAGCGTTTACAAAATAGGGGATAGTTTTATAGCATTTTTATTAATATTTTTTTTTTTACTAGCGATCAGCGATTTTTATTGTGACTGCGACATTATGGCGGACACATCGGACATTTTTGACACATTTTTGGGACCATTGTCATTTATACAGCGATCAATGCTATTTAAATGCATTGATTCCTGTATAAATGACACATGCAGTGAAAGAGTTAACCACTAGGGGGAGGGGAGGGGTTATGGTCTGTGACGTGTGTGTGTTTTTTTACATTAGGGGGCGGGGCTGACGTCTGACGTCATTGATCGGCTTTCCCGATGACCGGGAACAGCCAACCAATGACAGGCAGAGTAAGAAGCGTGGGGAGAGGTTTTTTTACACATACCTCTTCCCGTTCTTCAGCTCCGTGACCCGATCGCGGGACACCAGCGGCGATCGGGTCCGCTGGTCCCGCGGCCGGGGTCACGTAGCTCCCGACCGGGTCGCGAGCGCGCCGCTAGCGGCGCGCACGTGACCCACGGGCAGGCAATTACCAAATCACGTACAGTTACGTGATTTTGCCTGCCCGTGCCATTCTGCCGCAGTATATCTGCGTGAGGCGGTCGGGAAGCGGTTAAGAGCCCAGCCATGGGTCGCGCAAGATATGGAATCACAGTGACGTCAGACACCAAGCCACGCCCCCCTACAGTTAAAAAAAAAAACACACACACACACTTAACCCCTCCCTGCCCCTTAGTGGTTAACTCCTTTACTGCCAGTGTCATTTACACAGGAATCAGTACATTTAAATAGCACTGATTTCTGTATAAATGACAATGGTCCCAAAAATTTGTCAAAAATGTTCGATGTGTCCGCCGTAATGTCGCAGTCACAATAAAAATCGCTGATCGCTGCCATTACTAGTAAAAAAAAGAAATATTAATAAAAATGCTATAAAACTATCCTCTATTTTGTAAATGCTATAACCTTTGCGCAAACCAATCAATAATCGATAATTGCGATTTTTTTTTTTATACCAAAAATATGTAGACGAATACGTAGCGGCCTAAACTGAGGAAAAAAATTTTTTTTTATATATTTTTTGGGGATATTTATTATAGCAAAAAGTAAAAAATATTGCATTTTTTTCAAAATTGTCGCTCTATTTTTGTTTATAGCGCAAAAAATAAAAACCGCAGAGGTGATCAAATACCACCAAAAGAAAGCTCTATTTGTGGGAAAAAAAGGACGCCAATTTTGTTTTGGAGCCACGTTGCACGACCGCGCAATTGTCAGTTAAAGCGACGCAGTGGCGAATCGCAAAAAGGGGCCTGGTACTTTGGCTGCAAATTGGTCCGGGGCTTAAGTGGTTAAAAGCCAATATAATGGAATATTAGTGGAAAAAAAGCCCTTGTGGATTTAATTAACCTTTTTTTTGGTTAATTCTCCTTTAAGGGGGTGTGACAGGGGGGCGTGTTCTATGCCTACATACGTTTGCTAGTAGGTGTCCCTCATTCCCATCTCAAAATGTTGGGAGGTATGGTAATCCGGCGCCCCCGGATCGGTTCTCCAGGTCCCCCATCACACGGGAGAACCTGGAGAGGCACCAGAGGGTGACCACTTCTGCTGCCTGCAAAAGAAATCCAGCGGCTCCTGAGCTGCTACGATGGCTTTTACAAGATAGGGAATCGCAGATATCTGGATGATGCTTGAGCTGGGAATGAGGGACACCTATCAGCAAAAGTATGCAGGCATAGGACACACCCCTTGCCACACCCTCTTAAAGGAGAATTGTACAAAAAAAAACAAGATTGGTTAAACCCACAAGTGCTTTTTTTTACCACTACTATTCATTTATATTGGCTTTTGGAATTTACAAATGTTGCAATTTAGAAACCAGATGAAAGGTTTAGCGCTGGAAAACACTTTTTAATAGATAAAAAGTGCATGTTATTTACATTTATATAGATCAGACCAAAATGAGGGACAAATGAGGAGGAACGAGGGACAGAGGGACATTGCTCCGAATCAGGAACAGTCCCTCGAAATCAGGGACAGTCCCTCGAAATCAGGGACAGTTGGGAGCTATGTGCTTGTAGCTTCAGGCATCATCCAGATATCACCACTTCAAGTCCAGCACGTCATAGAACGGCCTTTCCGGTGGGGAGCGGTTAAAGCGGTGGTTCCGAAATAATTTTTTTTTTTCTTAAATTCAGCAGCTAAAAAAAGGTAGCTGCTGACTTTTAATAAGTACACTTACCCTCCCAGGGTGCCCGCGATGTCGGTCGTGGAGACCGAGATGTCCCTTGGCGCTCCGGTCCCAGCGCCGCCATCCTCAGTAAGGGAAACGGGCAGCGAGCGCTGCCCGTTTCCTACTGCGCACGGGCGAGTCGGCGCGCGGCCTACTGCGCACGCGCGAGTCGGCGCGCGGCACTTTGTGAATGGGGAACACGATGTGTTGTGGGACACAGTTCCCCATAACACACCGCGCCCCATTCATTAGAAGACGGCGCTCGGAGCAGAGGAGAGAACAGCACCGCGGAGCAGGAAGAGGCAGATTAGGACGATCTGCCTAGCAACAGCCATTTCTGGTAAGTAAAAAAATTTTTTATTTTTATTAACATTTTTTTTAAGTTTTTTTTTTCAGGGTGGCCCACCACTTTAAGCAATATTTCATAAAAACCTAATATTATTAATAATTATTATAATGTTATTTTTTTTAATCCCGAACCTAATAAAGTAATAGAATATGCACAAAGCGTCAATGAATTCCCATGAATCACCACGATTTTCAGTGACAGTCGGCAGTGACATCAGACTTTGAGACATTCTTCCCCCTGGATACCATTGTGTGTTTTGTGTTTAACATTTTAAGTTTTGTTCACCCCCCCCCCCCCCAAAGGAAACGGCCTAATTAATAAATGAATAAATCATGAAGAACGTACAGGATGCCATTCAGGTACAATCCAAGACAGCTCCCCGGTGACATCACATTCTTCCCTTCTTCTGCTTCATTAAAGTTGTTTTATCGACTTGAATAATTTCTGACCTTTTGGCAGCAGTCGAAAGAATAGTTTAATAATTAGACTTTGCATTGTGAGATCGCAGCCAATAGATGGTGAGTGGGTTTAAGCAGCTGTACAACAGACATGTCACCGGCTGAGTAAACAGAACGCCGTTCATTACACGAGTCAGTCTGTCATTTAGAATAAGATAGATAATAATAATCTAGAATAAGATAAATTGAAATCCAAAGTGTAAAAAAAAAAATATATATATATATATATATATATATATATATATATATATATATATATATATATATATATATATATATATATATATATATATATATATATTATTGTAAATATCCTCCTCTATGTGCCTCGCTGAAACTAGTTTCACTTTGATACTAGGATCTGACTTCTGAAACAACATGTCAGTTGTCCCACCAACTATCATCACCCTATCGGGTGAGACTGCCTCAGTGACCATTAAAGTCTCTGTCATTTTACAGGAGGATGACAATAAGGGGTATATTGATTAAATCCCAGAGACATTTGTCCTCCTGTGAACCTGCATGTACATTTTTTCTGTACGCATGGATGCAAAAATCGAATATTTTTAGGCTATTTTCTCTCCAGGTTGAATATTCCTCATAGAGTAAAAAGAAGAAAATTCTGATATATATGGCCACTAGGGGGAGCTGAAGATAATAGTAAATAGGTATTTAGTTCTATGATCATGAGCTCCACTTAGTGGCCATAATGTGGTATTTTTTTCTGATTCACTCTGTTCTGTATGGATGAAGAATATTCAACCTGGAGAGAATACTCGAATAAAACGTAATTTTGCACGGAATGCATGTACATGCAGGTTCAAAGGACACGCAGCTTTGTGAATTGGTATAATTTAGGCCAAAAATTAAGCTTAGTCCAGGAGGAACTGCAGTCTGCTTTTTTTTTTCCCCATTCTCCAACCACTTTGCATATTATTTTATATATACTGTGATTTGGTACTTGCCAAATATGCTGCAGAAATCTCCCTCCACTGAGTCTGGCTGCAGCCATTTTAACTGTGGGCAGCTGAAGCTGCTGCCTGTTCACTTCCTGGATTTACACAGACACACACCTCCAGCTCTGCAGCTTTCATTGACCCTCTTATGACTCATCCCCCCTCCCTTCCTGGCAAACTGAGTCTGGCTGCAGCCATTTTAACTGTGGGCAGCTAAAGCTGCTGCCTGTTCACTTCCTGGATTTACACAGACACACACCTCCTGCTCTGCAGCTTTCATTGACCCTCTTATGACTCCTCCCCCCTCCCTTCCTGGCAAACTGAATCTGGCTGCAGCCATTTTAACTGTGGGCAGCTGAAGCTTCACCTCATCTACTAAGCTCTGGCCCAACTGCACTTGCAGAGCGCACAGTCTTTTTGCCTTTACTAAATCAACCCCAATGTTTTAGATGGATTTTAAGTAAAAGACAAAAAAATGTAAATCTCTAACTCCACCTAAATCTATTTAGGTTACAGCATCACATACGGTATTTTTTTTTTTTTGGAACAATGTTTTAAGCCAAATGAGTAAAAGCTTACCATTGTAAGCACCCCCAGCAGTATAATATGGTTTGACCCAGCTCCTTTAATGGTCACAGTGTCTGGACAGCTTAGCCTGTTCCAAGACGTGGGGAAAATATCAGTTCTACTGGCAGGATCAACAGGACTTAAAACTGGGGGGGGGGGGGGGGGTCTCAGAAAAACAAACCTTGCTGTGTAAAGTCTGTTGAAAACTGTATTATATACAGTAGGTCATATTTGATTTGGGGTGTAATTATATAAAATCCTGCAGAGCTACTCGTCTTGTGAAATTGCATGTAAATTTGTTCTGTGGGGCCAAAATAATTATAATTAGGCTATTTTCTGTACAGGTCAAATGTTATTCTTTCATACAGAGAAGAGTGAGTCAGGAAAAGAGGGCTGATGATCTTAGAAAATATATACTTACTCATCAGCACCATCTAGTGACCATAATGCGGTACTTTCCTGCTTCACTCTATGGAGAACACCTGGAGTAAAAATAGGCTTATAAGAATCGATTTGGTGTTGGCGCCCGTCTGTAGGGGTGAGGATTGACACATGAGGATCCCTGAATCAGTGCTTTTATTTTGAAATCTCTGGATATGTGACAGCTGTTTGGAATTCATCTTTTGAGTGGTAAATATATTAATATAACATTATACATACATAGATGTCAGCATGTTATTAAAGTGTTAGAACAATAAACTTTTTTGATATATTTCACCAGAATACAAATCCCCCTGAAGAAGACTGCAACAGCATTGGTCGAAATGTGTCGGAAATTCATGTGGATGTTCATTTTTCAATACTTGTAATGCACTGCATGGCTAAATATTAATGAAATATTCTTTGAGACATGCCCGAGTTTATATCTTTTTAAAAAAAAAACATTGATTAATAGTCTGTACTTTACTGTTCGCATGAATAAATAATTTTATTATACTTTTACTTTTTTGATTAATATATTATTGTGCCGCTAAAAAACCCCTTGGGGGAACTTTCCAATCCTTTTTTTTTTTTTTCATAAGATCCGATTTTGCCCCATTTTCTCATTACGTTTGTACATGCAGCTTCACAGGGTGAATAGCTCTGCCAATGTTTTCAATAAGTACACCCCTTAACCACTTGCCGACCGCTGTCGGCACATATACGTTGGCAGAATGGCACGGCTGGGCAAAGTAACGTACCCGTACGTTACTTTGAATTTCCTGGCGTGCATGCGCGCTTGCAGCGAGCTTTGTGACCGTGTCTGCGGGTCCCGCGGACTCGGTCGCCGCGGGGATACCTGCGATCGTGTCACGGAGCTGAAGAATGGGGAGATGCCGATGTAAACAGCATCTCCCCATTCTGCCTAGTGACAGCACACTGATCGTCTGCTCCCTGTCATCGGGAGCAGCGATCAGTATGATGTCACACACAGCCACGACCCCAGACAGTTAGAAACATGCCCCTAGGATACACTTAACCCCTCCCCGCCCCCTAGTGGTTAACCCCTTCACTGCCAGTGAAATTTTTACAGTAATCAATGCAATTTTATAGCACTGATCGCTGTATTAATGCCAATGGTCCCAAAAAATGTGTCAAAATTGTCCGATGTGTCCGCCATAATGTCGCAGTCACGATATAAAATCGCTGATCGCCGGTGTTCTGCTGAGATGGTTCCCCTCGGCGGATTAGTGTAGATCCGTACTGCGCATGCGCGGCGAAATTTCCGAAAATTGCCGAAGCTAAACAGATGCGAGGGAAGTGTACACCGCGCACGCGCAGTCGGTGTACGAGACGATGCCGGGGAAGTCTAACTAAGGGGCGGATCTATTATAACTGTAAGCAAGGGGCAAAGGAAAAAGAAAAATAAATCGTTCAGCTGTGGATATAGAGGAGAGAATATAAAAGCTGTGTTTTTAGAGTGCTATCTGGGGTTTTTCTTTTGAATTAGGAGTGTATTTTTTTAAACATTTTTTTTTTTTTTTTTTTTTTAACAAACAAAATCAGCTGTGCGGTGTACACTTCACTGCATCTGTTTAGGTTCGGCAATTTCCGGAAGATGGCTAGCCGTTCGTACTGCGCCTGCGCAGTACAGAGAGGAACCAATCCGCCAGGGGAACCAACTCGGCAAGACACCGGCATTACTAGTAAAAAAAAAAAAAAACGTAATAATAAAAATGCCATAAAACTATCCCCTATTTTGTAGACGCTATAACTTTTGCGCAAACCAATCAATAAACGCTTATTGCGATTCGTTTTTACCAAAAATATGTAGAAGAATACGTATCGGCCTAAACTAAGGTAAAAAAAAAAAATTTTTTAGATATTTTTGGGGTATATTTATTATAGCAAATAGTAAAAAATAATGCGTTGTTTTCAAAATTGTCACTCTTGTTTTGTTTATAGCGCAAAAAATAAAAACCGCAGAGGTGATCAAATACCACCAAAGCTCTATTTGTGGGAAAAAAAAGGACGTTGATTTTGTTTGGGAGCCACGTCGCAGGACCGCGCAATTGTCAGTTAAAGCGACGCAGTGCCGAATCGCAAAAAACGCTCTGGTTTAGGCAGGGGGTAAATCCTTCCCGGGGCTGAAGTGGTTAAAGTGATACTAAAACACGTGCTGTTTAATTTACATTGTCCCTTCTATTTCTGTATGTGGATGACGACACTGTAATTATTAAAACAAAAAAAACATCTAAGTAACTTTTTCCTAATCGATATCCAGCTGTCACATGACCCAGATCTCCCCCAGCCTGTCTGCAGGGAAACATAAGCAGGAGGAGCTTCTAGTCCTCTAGTCCACATGTTCAAAATGAAAAAAAAAAAAACAGCCTTTGGAATACAGAGATATATATATATTTGAAATCAAATCTTTATTATTTTATGACAATAACAAGGTGCGGGCGGATTTCTGCCAGTCACAGGCTGTGCCACTCCCCTCCAGCCTGTGTGTTAGAATAAGAGGGAGGTGAAGCCTCCATTAATCTACATGTAATGTCCCTCCCCCGTTGTGTTTAGCTGGTTAGTGGGCATGGAGGGAGAGAGGGAGGAAGTGGTCTGTCATTTACCACTGTGTATACACCCACATGTGTGACTCTATAGTCACATGGGCTGCTCAGATGTGATAGGGAGGAAATGCTCAGCATAGAAACTCGCTGAAAACTGAGCATGTGCAGAACTGCCAACACTGCTCTGCAAAATCCCTAGCTGAATTGGGGACATGGACAGAAGGGGGAGATAGAGAGCAGCAGGATCAACCAGGTTTTTTTTGGCATAATACAGAAAACGAATCTCATAGTGAGTATGAACAGCATGTAATACTCCATTTATTGAGAGTTTTTTTATGATTCGGGTTTAGTGACACTTTAATGTTAGAGTTTTATCAAAGTGAAACTGATTTCAGAGAAGTGCACAGACAAGGTAATAGCAGGCGTCTTGTGTTTTCCGCTTTTGGGCAAGACGTTTCCGGGGTAAAGCCTTTAAATGGCTAGTTTGGCACAGATCCACTATCTTAAGCGGACTCCCACTCCTGCACAGTGCCCCCTACTGTCCCCATTGCAGTTTGTCCTCATATCACTGCTGGACGGATTTTGCTTGTTTTCTCTGCACAGATTATCGTTCCCCCATCCGCGTGACATTGAAATCTGCAGCCCCCACATGGCCACTGTGGTGACTGCCCAGCTGTCTGTTTCTGGTCTCTGGCAGTAATACAGACACTTACTTACATGCGTATATAGGAAGCCGCAATTAAATATACATATTGTATGATAGACAAGTGGCTGGAAATCAATGGAAACTTGGAAGTCACATCCATAAGGATGCAAGGCAGTGCCAGCTGGTGCTCAAGATTTTTTTGGGGGGCGCAAACAAACTGAAAAATACTGACAAAAAAAACACCAATTGCAGCCCCACTGTGCCCATCAAATGCAGCCACTGTGCCATCAATTGCAGCTATTGCGCCCATCAAATGCAGCCACTGTGTCCCATCAAGTGCAGCCACGGTGCCCCATCAAATACAGCCACTGTGCCCCATCAAATGCAGCTACTGTGCCCCATCAAATGCAGCCACTGTACCCATCATATGCAGCCACTGTGCCCCATCAAATGCAGCCACTGTGCCCCATCAAATGCAGCCACTCGTGCCCCATCAAATGAAGCCACTGTGCCCCATCAAATGCAGCCACTGTGTCCCATCAAATGCAGCCACTGTGCCCCATCATATGCAGCCACTTGTGCCCCATCAAATGCAGCCACTGTACCATCAATTGCAGCCATTGTGCTCATCAAATGCAGCCACTGTGCCCCATCAAATGCAGCCACTGTGCCCCATCAAATGCAGCCACTGTACCCATCATATGCAGCTACTTGTGCCCATCATATGCAGCCACTGTGCCCCATCAAATGCAGCCACTGTGCCCCATCAAATGCAGCCACTTGTGCCCCATCATATGCAGCCACTTGTGCCCCATCAAATGCAGCCACTTGTGCCCCATCAAATGCAGCCACTGTGCCCATCAAATGCAGCAACTGTGCCCCATCAAATGCAGCCACTGTGCCATCAATTGCAGCCATTGTGCCCATCAAATGAAGCCACTTGTGCCCACCATTTGCAACCACTTGTGCACAATCAAATGCAGCCACTGTGCCCATCGAATGCAGCCACTTGTGCCCACCATTTGCAACCACTTGTGCACAATCAAATGCAGCCGCTGTGCCCCATTATATGCAGCCACTTGTGCCCCATCAAATGCAGCCACTTGTGCCCATCATTTGCAACCACTTGTGCACAATCAAATGCAGCCACTTGTGCACAATCAAATGCAGCGGCTGTGCCCCATCATATGCAGCCACTCCCAATAGCAACAGTCCGGCCCCCCAAAAGCCTGAAGTACAGTAAACTGGCCCTTTCCTTAGAAAGTTTGGAGACCCCCCTGATTTAAACAAATAGTTTACTGTGGAGTGTTTATTTTTATGTGCTCAATGTGTTAAGTTAAAAAAAAACACCAAGTATTGGGCGTCCTTTTCTGATGGTGAAGGGGTTAACACTCCGCTTGGTCTCAGCAGCGCTGTCACTTTAAGGCATCACTGACAGGCTGGGAACAGGATTATGCAATGTGATCAATTCTTCATGCGGTCTGACAGACGGGCTGCAAACACTAAACAGATGGAAAAAGCTTTGCTTACGCCGCTTCTGGCTCCATGTTATGAAATATTCGGGAACGAGGAGTTAAATGACGCTGGGTGAGCCAGGAGAGTGATGGACGGGATGGCTGCCTTTCTGATAAGTTCTGCTCAGGTTCTGCTCAGGTTCTGCTCAGGTTCTGCACAGGTTCTGCTCAGTTTCTGCACCGGTTCTGCACAGGTTCTGCACCGGTTCTGCACAGGTTCTGCACAGGTTCTGCTCAGGTTCTGCACCGGTTCTGCTCAGGTTCTGCACCGGTTCTGCACCGGTTCTGCTCAGGTTCTGCTCAGGTTCTGCACAGGTTCTGCACTTTCCCCAGGTGGAGGCAGCCTAGAATAATGTGATATATTGCATGATATATATCACTTTGTGTTATAAGGGGGAAAACTGCTGGCTCGGGATGGCGGGACCTATTTATCGAATTCTCCGGAGCAGGGGCACAGTGCTATTTATCAAATATAAAACTCCTACAAGACAGAGGCCTGAAACCACCGCCCCATATTTCCCAGCACTGTGACTTCTCAATGCAATATTTACGGGCCCATTTGGATCTATGCATGTGTAGAGGTGCGTTTTGTCACATTAGGCAGGTGTCTGATGACATGCGTCAATGTTCATTTTTTGCGTCACCTAGACTATGGTGGCACAAGTGTGGGCTCGATCCTAATCCGGGCTATGTGCATCTATTGACACAGGCAGTGTGGCTCGGTCCCCCCCAGTACCCCGCCCCCTCGTCACTGGATTTGTTTGACATCATCAGGAGCCAATGGCTCCCTATGCTCTCACTGGGTCCAGTGAGGAGGGAGAGAGTGAGAAGCACCACTGCTCTTGGGCAAAGCACTGGATCGAGATGGAGCTCAGGTAAGTATTCGGGGAGAGCTGACAATAGAAGATTTTTACCTTAATGCAGAGAATGTGTTAAGGTGAAAAAAAAAAAAAAAAAAAACCTTTGCCCTTTAAACATACAGGTCTATCAGATTAAAAGCCAAAAAATACAAAAGCTGGATGCTGATACAAAGATTTCTAGAAGACAATATTATCAGTCTCTGGGAATCTTTGTATAAAGGTGGCATTGTCCTCCGTGACGGAGCCTTATCGTATTTTCTATTATTCAAGTTTAGAAGAATTTTCTGACATGCTTCTGAGGACTGATGGAAAATTACTGGCCATGGATTATTTATTTTTTTTTTTTTAACTTTTTATTTAAAGAATGCTGAATATACAAGTATACAAGTAAGATGACATAACAATTATCTGTGTCTGTTATTGAACATTCATGAGAACCCACACAAGTCTATGTATATTGATGAGATAAAGAACTAAGATCTGTCAGAACATGCTGGTATAGCAACAAGTTATGGTTAAAAGATTTCAACTATAATTATCTTACAGTACCATCCTGACAGTATGAGCGACCTTCTGACCAGGGGGAAACTGTGTTACATATTTAATATGACCAACCGAGTGGAGTGAGACTCTCTGAGGGACGAGACTGGTTTATCCCTCTTGGTCAGGTATTGAGTTTCATGAGCCCATTTCAGTAAGCTGGGTCCAATTGTCGTCTTTCGTTTAACTAGCTGAGATCCGCGCTATAGCCAAATGACGGCTACAGCGCGGATCTGTTGTGCCGGGAGCACGTCATATGACGTCCTCCCCTTCTGTGCACTAGAGGGAGCGCGCGCGCGCGCCGCCGGGAGCGCGCGCGCGCTCTCGCCGTGTCACTGGGCACCCGATGCGCGTGCCCAGCGGCCGCGATGTCCGCTGGGCACCGCGATTGCCCGGTAACACAGCGGGACCGTGGATCTGTGTGTGTAAACACACAGATCCACGGTCCTGTCAGGAGAGGAGCCGATGGTGTGTTCTCTGTACAGAGAAACACCGATCGGTCTCCTCCCCTTGTGAGTCCCCTCCCCCCACAGTAAGAAACACTTCCAGGGAACATAATTAACCCCTCCCCGCCCTCTAGTGGTTAACCCCTTCACTGCCAGTGTCATTTATACAGCAATCAGTGCATTTAAATAGCATTGATTGCTGTATAAATGACAATGGTGTCAAAAATGTCCGATGTGTCCGCCATAATGTCGCAGTCACAATAAAAATCGCTGATCACCGCCATTACTAGTAAAAAAAAAATATTAATAAAAATGCTATAAAACTATCCCCTATTTTGTAAACGCTATAACTTTTGCGCAAACGAATCAATAATCGCTAGTTGCGATTTTTTTTTTACCAAAGATATGTAGAAGAATACGTTTCGGCCTAAACTGAGGAAAAAAAAATGTTTTTTTTATATATTTTTTGGGGATATTTAGTATAGCAAAAAGTAAAAAATATTGTTTTTTTTTTTTAATTTGTCGCTCTTCTTTTGTTTATTGCGCAAAAAATAAAAAACGCAGAGGTGGTCAAATACCACCAAAAGAAAGCTCTATTTGTGGGGAAAAAATGATAACAATTTCATTTGGGTACGGTGTCGTATAGCCGCGCAATTGTCATTCCAAGTGCGTCAGCGCCAAAAGCTAAAAATTGGTCTGGTCACGAGGGGGGTTTAAGTGCAAAGTAATCAGGTGGTTAAGGTATGGGACTCACTCCTAGGAGTATGGGAGTGGTGCCAAAATGGGGTATCGCATTCCAGAGGATTTTCTTATTTATGGGAAAAAGGGGTGGGTAACACCATTGGTGTCCCTAGAGAAAGGAAAGGATAGCAATAAAGGGGAGTATAAATGGGGAAAGCAGAGGGAGAGGAAGTGAGAGTTTTGCTCTGGTGGAGCCAACGACCACTGGCCCTAATCTGCCCAAGGACTGCCTGGTTAAATGTAGGACTTGTAGCTGTCTGAATACCGAAACAGATCCCAATATGTCCAACGCGTGTTATGTTCTTCCTCCCTTTCCCCCAAGGCTGCTGTAAGGCTTTCCATCCGCTGAATGTCGCTAATCCTCGCAAACCACTGTATCACTGTCGGGGGGGGGGGGGGGAACTGCTGCACATACTAGGGATACACGCCCTGGCTGCATTCAGTAGGTGTTTTAATAGGGATTTACGGTAACGCTTACTAGACATTGGAGTCAGGTTCAGCAATATTGCTGCTGGGTTGTCTTGCAAATCTATATCAGTGAGTTTGTGAATAATTCCTAATACCTGTCTCCAAAAGGGGGCGTCAGAACTGCGCATTCCCAGAAAATGTGTAGTATTGTGCCATTCTGTGTGCCACATCTCCAACATAAGGGGCTATGTCCCGGAAATATGGACGCTAGCACCGATGGGGTCCTGTACCAACGCGTCAGTACTTTGTATGTAATTTCTTGGTATTTGCTACATAAGGAGGACTTATGCGCAAAAAAGAGGATTCTATTTTTTTGAACTTCAGTGAACGTGATGTTGAGATCCCTCTCCCACTTCCTCAGGTACGGGGGCTCATGTAGAAGTATTCATCTGCAAGATATTGTAAGAGTAGGAAAGGGACCTCCGTATTGGTTCCCTTCCCAGGCACAAATCCTCAAAGGGTGCGAGTGGTCTGCGGAAGCCCTCAATTTCCGGCAGGGATCTGAGAAAGTGCGAGAGTTGTAAGGTCCATGGATTATTTTATACTCCTTTCTTGTATGGGAACGGCAATGCTGTTGTTCCACACGATCTGTACCCGCTTCCCAACCGCCTCCTGTAGATATACGTCAACAGAATGGCACGGGCAGGCAAAAGCACGTACCTGTACGTCCCCTTTAATTTGCCTGCCGGGGGGCGCGCCGGCGCCCCCCGCGGCCCCCCCGCGACCCGGTCGGGAGATCCGTGACCACGGCCGCGGGACCAGCGGACCCGATCGCCGCTGGTATCCGCGATCGGGTTACGGAGCTGAAGAACGGGGAGAGGTCTATGTAAACAAACCTCTCCCCGCGCTTCCTACACTGACTGTCAGTGATCGGCGGTTCCCTGTCATCGGGAACGCCGATCAATGACGTCAGACGTACAGCCACGCCCCCCTACTGTAAAAAAAAACACAACACGTCACACTGACTCCTCCCCGCCCCCTAGTGGTTAACCCCCTAACTACAACTGTCATTTACATAGGAATCAGTGCTATTTAAATAGCAGTGATTGCTGTATAAATGACAAATGTCCCAAAAATGTGTCAAAAATGTCCGATGTGTCCGCCAAAATGTCGCAGTCACAATAAAAATCGCTGATCGCCGCCATTACTAATAAAAAAAAAAATATTAATAAAAATGCTATAAAACTATCCCCTATTTTGTAAACGCTATAACTTTTGCGCAAACTAATCAATAATCGCTAATTGCGATTTTTTTTACCAAAAATATGTAGAAGAATACGTATCGGCCTAAACTGAGGAAAAAAAATGTTTTTTTATATATTTTTTGGGGATATTTATTATAGCAAAAAGTAAAAAATATTGCATTTTTTTCAAAATTGTCGCTCTATTTTTGTTTATAGCGCAAAAAATAAAAACCGCAGGGGCGATCAAATACCACCAAAAGAAAGCTCTATTTGTGGGAAAAAAAGGACGCCAATTTTGTTTTGGAGCCACGTCGCATGACCGCGCAATTGTTAGTTAAAGCGACGCAGTGCCGAATTGCAAAAAGGGGCCTGGTCCTTTGGCTGCCAATTGGTCCGGGGCTGAAGTGGGTACTAAGGTGTGATAAGGTCTGACTACTATTAGAATTTATGAGGATCCAATCCCATCTCCAGAGCCACGCATGCAAAAACTCAAACCTGTCCTCCAGGGTTTCTCAACCAGGGTTCCATGGAAGCCTAGGCCAGTGTTTTTCAACTCCAGTCCTCAAGGAGCCCCAACAGGTCACGTTTTCAGGTTTTCCATTATTTGGCACAGGCGAAGGAAATCCTGAAAACATGACCTGTTGGGGCTCCTTGAGGACTGGAGTTAAAAAACACTGTCCTAGGGTTACTCCAGGGGTTGTTAGGGGTTCCTTGAGCAATGAGCAATTTCTGCCTCTCTGATAAGTTCCCACTGACACTATTGATCTTTTTAGCTACAGTGGAACCTTGCATTACGAGCATAATCCATTCCAGGAGAATGCTTGTAATCCAAAGCACTCGCATATCAAATCGAGTTTCCCCATAGAAGTCAATGGAAACGAAGATAATTCACTCTTCATATCATGAGTTGTAGATATAGGATTTTTTTTTTAGAAGGGGTTCCCTGAGAGTAGAAACCTATTTCAAGGGTTCCTTTGTGTTAAAAAGTTTGAGAAATGTTGCTGTACTCACATGAAGCTTTTAGTAACAGTCCACATGATGTCACAATATATACCGGCGGGGTCAGCAACCCATAGATAGCGATCTACTGGTAGATTGTGGACAGGTGATTGGTAGATCGCGGTCTGGTTTTTCTAACTCCCCTATCCCAGAGCATCAAACAGAGTGCAATGCAGAGGTTGGAACTGTAGTAACAGTGCCCTCCAACACTAGAGGTAAGTGCCGCCGGACCGGCTGCAGGGGGGGTCAGTAAAGTGACAGCCGAGCCTGGCTGCATTTGATGGGCACAAGTGGCTGCATATACTATATACTGGGCACAGGTGGCCGCATCATTTGATGGGCACAAGTGGCTACATATCAGGGGCGTAACTAGAAATCACAGGGCCCCATAGCAAAATGTTGTATGGGCCCCCCCCCCCCCCACAAAAAAATGGCGGGGCTTAAATTAAATAGTGGGCGTGGTTTAAAGGGCGGGGCTCAAAGGGTGTGTGGTTCGAGTCTGAGAAGAAAGAAAGAGCCCAGATCCTACACCACAATAGCAATATATGTATTCCAGAAAGTTTAATCAACAGATAAAGATACTCCAAACACCCGGTGTTAGCGCTTCAATAATCCTCACCTGTGCCCAATGCAGCGTGGTCTGCCCATGCCCAATACTGCCTCACCTGTGCCCAATGCAGCGTGGTCTGTGCCCAATACAGCATGTCCAGTGTCCAATGCAGCCTCACCTGTGCCCAAAGCAGCATGGCCAGTGCCCAATACTGCCTCACCTGTGCCCAATACTGCCTCACCTGTGCCCACTTGTGCCCAATGCAACGTGTCCAGTGCCCAATGCAGCCTCACCTGTGCCCAATGCAGCCTCACCCGTGCCCAATGCAGCCTCACCCGTGCCCAATGCAGCCTCACCCGTGCCCAATGCAGCCTCACCCGTGCCCAATGCAGCCTCACCCGTGCCCAATTCAGCATGACCCGTGCCCAATGCAGCGTGGCCTGCCCATGCCCAATGCAGCCTGACCCGTGCCCAATGCAGCCTGACCCCACCCATGCCCAATGCAGCCTCTCCCGTGCCCAATGCAGCCTCCCCCGTGCCCAATGCAGCCTCTCCCGTGCCCAATGCAGCCTCTCCCGTGCCCAATGCAGCCTCTCCCGTGCCCAATGCAGCCTCTCCCGTGCCCAATGCAGCCTCTCCCGTGCCCAATGCAGCCTCTCTCGTGCCCAATGCAGCCTCCCTCGTGCCCAATGCAGCCTCCCCGTGCCCAATGCAGCCTCCCCCGTGCCCAATGCAGCCTCCCCGTGCCCAATGCAGCCTCTCTCGTGCCCAATGCAGCCTCTCTCGTGCCCAATGCAGCCTCTCTCGTGCCCAATGCAGCCTCCCCCGTGCCCAATGCAGCCTCCCCCGTGCCCAATGCAGCCTCCCCCGTGCCCAATGCAGCCTCCCCCGTGCCCAATGCAGCCTCTCTCGTGCCCAATGCAGCCTCCCCCGTGCCCAATGCAGCCTCCCCGTGCCCAATGCAGCCTCCCCGTGCCCAATGCAGCCTCCCCGTGCCCAATGCAGCCTCTCTCGTGCCCAATGCAGCCTCTCTCGTGCCCAATGCAGCCTCTCTCGTGCCCAATGCAGCCTCCCCCGTGCCCAATGCAGCCTCCCCCGTGCCCAATGCAGCCTCACCTGTGCAGTGTTAGAGGTGAGCCAGACTGCAGCAGCCCTTATTGGCGAGCGTGGGGCTCTCTCAGATTGGGGGGGGGGGGGGGGGCGAGCACCGGCCGCACGGTCCCCCAGCCAGGGGAAGTGAGGAGAGGAAGAGGCGCGCTGTCCAGCAGAGCGCTGTAATAGCTAACATTTGAATGCCCTATGAGTTCCCGGGGCTCAACGTCACATAGCCCCACCTCTTGGCCCGGCGCCTTTGATGACGTCACATGTCCCGCATTGGACCGGCGTTCTGTCTATCAAAAGCGTCGGGCCAAGAGGTGGGGCTATGTGACGGTGAGCCCCGGGAACTCACAGGGCATTCAAATAAAAGCTATTACACAGCGCTCTGCTGCCTTGTACGGACAGCGCGCCTCTTCCTCTCCTCACTTCCCCTGGCTGGGGGCCCGTGCGGGCAGTGCTCGCCACCCCCCCGGGCCCCGGCAGTATGCTTTCCTCCTCCTCCCCAGGGGCCCCATAGCAGCTGCGGGCCCCATAGCGGCCGCGTGTGTCGCTATGGCGGTAGTTCCGCCACTGCTACATATACTGCGCACAAGTGACTGCATATGATGGGCACAAGTGGCTGCATATAATGGTCACAAGTGGCTGCATTTGATTTGCACAAGGTGCTGCATATGATGGGCACAAGTGGCTGCATTTGATGGGCACAGTGGCTGCATTTGATGGGCACAGTGGCTGCATATGATGGGCACAGTGGCTGCGTTTTATGGGCACAATGGCTGCATATGATGGGCACAGTGGCTGCATATGATGGGCACAGTGGCTGCATATGATGGGCACAGTGGCTGCATATGATGGGCACAAGGGCTGCATTTTATGGGCACAAGTGGCTGCATTTGATGGGCACAGTGGCTGCATTTGATGGGCACAGTGGCTGCATATGATGGGCACAGTGGCTGCGTTTGATGGGCATAATGGCTGCATTTGATGGGCACAAGTGGCTGCAATAGATGGGGGGGTTCAGCATCAAACAGAGTGCAATGCAGAGGTTGGAACTGTAATAGCAGTGGCGGAGAGGAGCAGAGCCCCCCAACACTAGAGGTAAGTGCCGCCGGACCGGCTGCAGGGGGGGGAGGGGTCAGTGAAGTGACAGTCGAGCCTGGCTGCATTTGATGGGCACAAGTGGCTGCATATACTATATACTGGGCACAGGTGGCTGCATCATATGATGGGCACAAGTGGCTACATATACTGCGCACAAGTGACTGCATATGATGGGCACAAGTGGCTGCGTATGATGGGCACAAGTGGCTGAATTGATTTGCACATGGTGCTGCATATGATGGGCACAAGTGGCTGCATTTGATGGGCACAGTGGCTGCGTTTGATGGGCACAATGGCCTCATATTATGGGCACAAGTGGCTGCGTTTGATGGGCACAGTGGCTGCATATGATGGGCACAGTGGCTGCATATGATGGGCACAGTGGCTGAGTTTGATGGGCACAATGGCTGCATATGATGGGCACAGTGGCTGCATATGATGGGCACAGTGGCTGCGTTTGATGGGCACAATGGCTGCATATGATGGGCACAAGTGGCTGCATTTGATGGGCACAAGTGGCTGCATATGATGGGCACAAGTGGCTGCATTTGATGGGCACAGTGGCTGCATATGATGGGCACAAGTGGCTGCATATGATGGGCACAAGTAGCTGCATATGATGGGCACAAGTGGCTGCATATTATGGGCAAAAGTGGCTGTGTTTGATGGGCACAATGGCTGCATATGATGGGCAAAAGTGGCTGTGTTTGATGGGCACAATGGCTGCATTTTATGGGCACAAGTGGCTGCATTTGATGGGCACAGTGGCTGCATATGATGGGCACAGTGGCTGCGTTTGATGGGCACAGTGGCTGCATATGATGGGCACAGTGGCTGCGTTTGAGGGGCACAATGGCTGCATATGATGGGCACAAGTGGCTGCATTTGATGGGCACAAGTGGCTGCATATGATGGGCACAAGTGGCTGCATTTGATGGGCACAGTGGCTGCATATGATGGGCACAAGTGGCTGCATATGATGGGCACAGTGGCTGCATATGATGGGCAAAAGTGGCTGTGTTTGATGGGCACAATGGCTGCATATGATGGGCAAATGTGGCTGTGTTTGATGGGCACAATGGCTGAATTTTATGGGCACAAGTGGCTGCATTTGATGGGCACAGTGGCTGCATTAGATGGGCACAGTGGCTGCATATGATGGGCACAAGTGGCTGCATATGATGGGCACAGTGGCTGCGTTTGATGGGCACAGTGGCTGCATATGATGGGTACAGTGGCTGCGTTTGATGGGCACAGTGGCTGCATATGATGGGGCACAGTGGCTGCGTTTTATGGGCACAATGGCTGCATATGATGGGCACAAGTGGCTGCATATGATGGGCACAAGTGGCTGCATATGATGGGCACAAGTGGCTGCATATGATGGGCACAGTGGCTGCGTTTGATGGGCACAATGGCTGCATATGATGGGCACAAGTGGCTGCATATGATGGGCACAAGTGGCTGCGTTTGATGGGCACAATGGCTGCATTTTATGGGCACAATGGCTGCATTTGATGGGCACAATGGCTGCATTTGATGGGCACAGTGAGGCTGAAATTGATGGGGGGGGTTCAGTATTTTTCAGTTTGTTTGCGCCCCCCAAAAATGTTGAGCACCAGCCGCCACTGGTTGTATACAATCCCCTTTCCAGTCTTTTCACATGACATAGAAGATGTATCTTTCAAGAATTAATCTGCTTTAACAAACTTTCAAATTTCCCTAGATCTTTCTTGGCTAGGATAGCTCAGACAGAGAATTTGGGAATGCACCGAGGATACATTGTTGCAGGAATACAGGACGTTTTTGCTATCTATTAATATACAGCATTGTATACAATCCACATTTGCAGTATGTATGTAATTTAACAAACTTTCACATTTGTAAAGATCTTTCTTGGCTGGAGGGTAACTCATAGCTGAGAATGTTGGTAATGCACTTGCGATACATTGTTGCAGGAATGCTGGATGTTTGTGGTATCTATGTATACATTGTATGCAATCCCCCCTTTGCAGTCTATTTACATGCCACAGAAGATGTATCTTTGAAGAATAAATCTAATTTCATAGCTGAGATGTTGGGAATAACTGATGATACATTGTTGCAGGGATACAGAATGTTTTTTTTTTTTGGTATCTATGAATATACAGCATTGTATACAATCCACCTTTGCAGTCTTTATACATTACATAGAAGATGAACCTTTAATGGATAAATCTAAACTTTCACATTTCCCTAGATCTTTCTTGGTTGGAGGATAGCTCATATAGAGAATTTGGGAATACACTGGTGATACATTGTTGCAGGAATACAGGATGTTTTTGCTATCTATTAATAAACAGCACTGTATACAATCCACCTTTGCAGTATGTATTCGATTTAACAAACTTTGACATTTCCCTAGATCTTTCTTGGTTGGAGGATAGCTCATATAGAGAATTTGGCAATGTACCTGTGATACATTGTTGCAGGAATACAGGATGTTTTTGCTATCTATTAATAAACAGCATTGTATACAATCCACCTTTGCAGTATGTATGTGATTTAACAAACTTTCACACTTTCTTGGCTGCAGGATAGCTCATATAGAGAATTTGGGAATGCACTGGTGATACATTGTTGCAGAAATACAAAATGTTTTTGGTATCTATGAATATACAGTATTGCATACAATCCCCCTTTGCAGTATATTTTCATGACATAGATGTTCCTTTAATAGATAAATCTAAACTTTCACATTTCCCTAGATCTTTCTTGGCTGCAGGGTAGCTCCTATAGAGAATTTGGGAATGCACTGGTGATACATTGTTGCAGGAATACAGGATGTTTTTGATATCTATGTATACATTGTATGCAATCCCCCTTTGCAGACTATTTACATGCCACAGAAGATGTATCTTTGAAGAATAAATCTAATTTCATAGCTGAGATGTTGGGAATAACTGATGATACATTGTTGCAGGAGTACAGAATGTTTTTTTTTTTATCTATGCATATACAGCATTGTATACAATCCACCTTTGCAGTCTTTATACATTACATAGAAGATGTGCCTTTCATAAATAATTCTAAACTTTCACATTTCCCTAGATCTTTCTTGGCTGCAGGGTAGCTCATATAGAGAATTTGGGAATACACTGAGGATACATTGTTGCAGGAACAGATGATGATTTGGGATCTATGAATACATTGTATACAATGCCCATTTGCAGTCTTTGTACATGGCATAGAAGATGCATGTTGTGCTGTGTCCCAGGCTCCCAGCATTTAATATGCTGGGAATGAAGTGCTGGCAGTCACTCAGTCACGGTTCAGCTTGTAGAGAGGCGAGTCTGCTGCTCCCCCAGCTGGTACATTCAGCACCTGAGCCCCGGACAGCTCCGGCTCTGCAAACTTGCCATCATCACCCATTGTGTCACCACACACCACTGAGGACGATCTGCCCACCACAAGACTGCTACCTCCAGGCACAGGCTGCCCACCCCAAAGCCTCTGTGCTATGAGTGCTGATGGACACCATGGAGCTCCACCAGAGGCTGGGGGACCTTCTGCCTTGGAATGTCTCTCTGTTGGACTATCTCTCTCCTGGAAATGACAGTTCCTGGCAGTCCAGACCTCTGTCCAGCAACCTCCTTTTCTCTGCCCACGAACCAGGGACCATCCTCTTGGTGGTAATGTACTCTGCTTCCTTTCTGGGTGGCTTGGCAGGCAACATCATGGCTTTGAGGGTGTTGGGGACCAGGAGGAGAAGAAGATGCGGCTTATCTGGGGTATCAGGGACTAAGGACCTCCTTGTCAACTTGGCAGTGTGTGACATGATGGTGATTTGCATCTGTATGCCCATCAACCTTGGGCATCAAGTCCACAACGCTTGGGTGTTTGGTGGGTTCCTCTGCAGAGCTGTCCCTTTTGTCCAGGCTGTGTCTGTCTCTGCCAGTGTCCTCACCTTGTCTGTTATCAGCCTGAACAGGTACTATAGTGTACACAACCCTATACATGCCAGGACTTTCTTCACCACCAGGAGAATAACTGTCATGATTTGTTTGGTGTGGCTCCTGTCTTCTGCTTTATGTGTCCCACTGCTGTTCATGAACAGGACTCAGAACTTGGTCCTCTACCCTATGAAACTGGATGTAGTGGTGTGCACTGAAAGTTGGCCAAGTCTTAAAACGAAACTTATTTACAACTTCTTGTTGTTCTGTGCATTGTATGTGTTCCCCGTCTTATTCAACCTCTTGATCTGTTTCCTGACCAGTCGACGGCTTTGGGGGACCAGTGACACCTTGATTGACCAGAACAGTTGGTCCATGGCTGACTCCAGGTTGAAGGCCCGTAGGAAAATTGCCAAGATGGTGGTGGCTCTGGTTCTTCTCTTCACGCTCTCATGGTTGCCCCTCTATGTGCTGGACATCTGGATTGACATAAACATGACCTATGCCCCTTTTGGAGAGATGTTAGGGTACCTCCAACATGACTGGATTTTGCAGTTGAGACCCTTCGCCCAGTGGCTCGGCCTCACCAACTCCACCCTGAACCCCCTGTGCTACTGCTTTGTGGGCAACCTGTACCGATCAGCCAAACGGTTTAGGAACAGCTACCGAGAAAGGTTGGTGTCTATGTTTAGTCAATCGTTGACCCACGCACCGGGGGACCCCGCTGCCCCCCGTTTATTACACTACAGGGCCTCTAAAGACAACATGGAGTCTCGGTTCAAGAGAGGCAAACTCCAGGCAACGTTTCGACCCCTCACCAAGAACAAAAGTGCTTCCTCAGTGCCAATCTGTGATGAGAGCCCGGGGATCTCCATTCCTGTCCCTTCTTGATATCACAAAAGGGGGCTTTCTCTTCCCAGAAGAAGCCTGGACACACACAGCTGATTACATCCCTTGGTGTGCTCTGTATTGAACTAATCAGGCACTTATTGATTATCATGTCATATGTGTGATTCTAAGCCGGACTGGCGTTTATTGATTATGATGTAATTTGCCATGTGTGCTAATTAGAAGGCCCGTGTGCATTTGTGGATTAGATGAGGAACTGCTGTCAACTATACTTTCTAGAGGTTTGATTCAGGATATTAAACATGTACACCTAATCTGTTGTCTGTAGTGGGGAAAAATATCGCACATAAGTATCTGCGTTGTGGGTTCTTTAACTGATATTGGGTGGCACAGTGGTGTAGTGGGTAGCACTCTCGCCTAGCAGTAAAAAGGGTCGCTGGTTCAAATCCCAACCACAACACTACCTGCCTGGAGTTTGCATGTTCTCCCTGTGCCTGCGTGGGTTTTCTCCGGGTACTCCGGTTTCCTCCCACAATCCAAAGACATGAAGGTAGGTTAATTGGCTTCTGTCCAAAAATTGGCCCCAGTATATGAATGGGGACCTTGGATTGTGGGCTCCTTGAGGGTAGGGACCAATGTGAGTGTGCAATGTACAGGGATAGGGACAATTGTAGACACTCACTCAGGTTGAACTGGATGGTAGACATGTGCACAATAGAAAAATGTGTTTATTTTCTGTTTGTTTCCGTTGATTCTTAACGATTCGTAATTTCGTAAGTCGTCGGTGTTCGTATTCGTAACGATTCCTATTTTCGTAAGAGTTATTTTTTTGTTGATTCGTTTTTTTCCGTTAGTTTAATTTTCGTTTATTTGAAATTCGGACGCATCCGTATTTTCGTAGATTTAGTTACATTCGTACTTTCGTTAGATTGATTTATTCGTACTTTCGTAACATTGTTTTCGTAGATTCGTAATCGGAGCATAATTCATAATGTTAGGTAATGTGTATGCTATTATTACATTTTAAGAGACACGGAAAATTACGAATCGAAAAAAAAAAGTTACGAATGTACGAATTTTTTCATTCAATCCATTCGAAGCACGTTAAGCAGCGCCATTGTAAGAGACACGGAAAATTACGAATCGCAAGAAAATAAAAAAAAGTTACGAATGTACGAATTTTTTCATTCAATACATTCGAAGCACGTTAAGCAGCGCCATTGTAAGAGACACGGAAAATGACGAATCGAAAAAAAGTTACGAATGTACGAATTTTTTCGTTCAATCCATTCGAAGCACGTTAAGCAGCGCCATTGTAAGAGACAGGGAAAATTACGAATCACAAAAAAAAAAAAAGTTCCGAATGTACAAATTTTTTCATTCAATCCATTCGAAGCACGTTAAGCAGCGCCATTGTAAGAGACAGGGAAAATTACGAATCGCAAAAAAAATCGCAAAAAATAAAAAAAAGTTACGAATGTACAAAATTTTTTCGTTCAATCCATTCGAAGCACGTTAAGCAGCGCCATTGTAAGAGACAGGGAAAATTACGAATCGCAAAAAAAAAAAAAAGTTACGAATGTACGAATTTTTTTCGTTCAATCCATTCGAAGCACGTTAAGCAGCGCCATTGTAAGAGAGACAGAAAATAACGAATCACAAAAAAAAAAAAGTTACGAATGTACAAATTTTTTCGTTCAATCCATTCGAAGCACGTTAAGCAGCGCCATTGTAAGAGACACGGAAAATTACCAATTCAACAAAAAAAAAAAAGTTACGAATGTACGAATTTTTTCGTTCATTTTGATTTTCGTTGTTCCTGTTTTCGTTTTTCTTCTTTCGTAGTTTCGTTGTTTCTAATTTGGTTATTTCGGATTTTGTTGTTTTTCGGATTCGTTCGATTCGAACATTCGTTAAAATTTTTAGTGAATCATTCGTTCATTCATACGATAACGAATGAACGAATATAATGAATTTTAACGGAAAACGAAAAAAAGGAAACGAATTGCACATGTCTAGTTGTCTACTGGATGGACTGATGTCTTTATTCAACCTTACTAACTATGAAACTATGACATCACAGCAGAAGTAACAAGCAATATCACAGAAAAGAAGTAACAAGCAATGGGACATAGAAATGTGGAGCTGGTTCACATCCCAACTCAGATTTCCTGTTTTATATACCAATGCAGGTGAGAGGAAAATCCACGTAGGCTGACCACTTACTTGTAAGACCAGGTCCTTTGTGACACTTTTTGTGTACAAGTTTTAACTTTTTGCTAGAAAATAACTTATAACCCCCCAAACGTTAAATATTATTTTTTAGCAGAGACCCTTGGGAATAAAATGGCGATTGTTGCAATTTTTTTATGTCACACAGTATTTGCGCAGCTGTTTTTGAAGCGCAATTCGTTTTTGGAAAAAAAATACACTTTAACCACTTGCTTACCGGGCACTTAAACCCCCCCCCTCCTGTCCAGACCAATTTCCAGCTTTCAGCGCTGATGCACTTTGAATTACAATTGCGCGGTCATACAACACTGTACCCAAATTACATTTTTATAATTTTTTGCCACAAATAGAGATTTCTTTTGGTGGTATTTGATCACCTCTGCGGTTTTTATTTTTTGTTAAAAAAATTTAAAAATACACAATTTTTTATAAATATATATATTTTTTCATATTTTGTTATAAAATTTAGCAAACAGGTAATGTTTCTCCTTCATTGATGTGCGCTGATGATGCGGCACTGATGGGCACCGATAGGTGGCAGTGATGGGCACTGATGGGTGGCAGTGATGGGCACTGATTGGTTACACTGATAGGCAGCACTGCTAGGTGGCACTGATTGGCACCACCAGTGGGCATTGATAGGTGGCACTTGTGGGCATTGATAGGTGGCACTGGTGATAGGTGGCACTGGCAGGGGGTACTGGTGGGCACAGATGAGGCAGAATTGCATCTTCTTCTTCGGGACCGATCCCTTGCACATAAGCCGATGATCGCCTTTTTTTTCTCCTCACGCTGACAGCTCGAGGAGAAAAAAATGATTACCGAGCTTTTGTTTACATCATGTGTGCAGCTGTCATTGGCTGACAGCTGATCACATGGTAAGGGACCGGGATCGGCTCCTTACTCGGATCTGTGATCACTGAGTCTCAGTGACTCGGTGATCACAGCGCGTGCCGCACGCGCCCTGCCATCATATGAAGGCCTCCCGGAAATTCAGGTCCACGCTGTGGCCGTCATTTGGCTAAAGCGCGGTCGCCAAGTGGTTAATGAATAAAAAAATGAAAAAAAAACACACAATCTATACCCCAATTGTAAAATATGAAAGATGTGGCCAAGTAAATAGATGCCTAACATGTCACGCTTTAAAATTGCGCACACTTGTGGAATGGCGACAAACTACTTTACTTAAACATATCCATAGGTGACTCTTTAACATGTTTTTACAGGTTACCTGTTTAGAGTTACAGAGGAGGTCTAGCGCTAGAATTGTTGCTCTCGCTCTAACGTTCACGGAGATACCTCACATGTGTGGTGCGAACAACGTTTACATATGCATGCGCGACCTAGGTATGCGTTCGCTTGAGCACAGAGGGATTCGGGCGCTTACATTATTTTTTCTTATTTATTATATATTTTTATTTTTACACTGTCCCTTTAATTTTTTTTATCACTTTTATGCCTATTACAAGAAATGTAAACATCCCTTGTAATAGAAATATAGATGACAGGTCCTCTTTATGGAAAGATCTTGGGTCAAAAAGATCCCAAATCTATCCTTTACCTTTAAAAGCAAAAATGTAAAAAAAAGAAATAAAAATTTTTAATTTTGATTTTTTGCTTTAAAAAAATAAATAAAAAAAGTTTACTTCCACCTTGGACCAGAAGTGATGTTATGTCATACACAAGTAACACCCGGTCCTCCAAGGCCATAGAGGTGATCAAAGACAATCTGGTCCTTTATCGCCTCTGTGACCGGCCAGCTGTGATCGTTTCTCACTCGCGGCGTAAAAAATTATAAGTCCAAGAAACATCAGCCATAACCCCGCTAAACCACTTGCAAACCGCAACGTGTATGTATATATATATATATATATATATATATACACATATTGCGGTCATGCAAGTGGTTAAAATGTATCCAAACCCAAGAAGACAAGTGTAATATTTTGCAGATGTTTTCTTTGTTCAGGCTTTTTTTTCCTATATGATCCTGCCACACTTTCTGTCCTAGTAATACACTTCCTGTCCTAGGGTGACAACACTCACTGTAACATGGTTATGGTTATATCTATATAGATGAGACCAATATGAGGGACAAATGAGGAGGAATGAGGGACAGAGGGACATTGCTCCAAATCAGGGACAGTCCCTCGAAATCAGGGACAGTTTGGAGCTATGCATTAGGGTGTGCACCCGAAAGCTCAAACATGCCTTTCCTGACAGACTCCATGGCAGCCTACGTGTGGGTTAACCCCGCCTCCTCTCCAATGCTATAGGACCCCATTCCCATAAAAGAACACTCACCACTCCATACTGTGTTCCTTTTTTGTCCTCCTCCTATGGATCTTCACATTCTGTTCACGTCTGGTCGGATCTCGGATTCTTCTGGCATACCAACGCGGTGCAAGCTCTGTGCTCAGCCATGGGCGGGCGAGTAGCTTTTTGAGGCTGGATGTGTCCCCAGAATAGGTGGATTGCCTCTGTATGCCCATCAGGTGTATCAGACGGACGGTCGGACGGACGGTCGGACGGATGGTCGGCAGACTGCGTGGCCTAGTGGATTCATCGGCTGGCAAGGTCCCTTTTTCTTTCTCCATGGCAGTCATATCTGTATTTTTATGTGTGTATATTGTTTTCCCTGGCGTCTAGTGTATTCCCCCCTGTATGGCGGCTGGAGCGCTTCTGCGTTCCAGCTCGCCGTGTTGTTCCTGGTTTGGAACTGTTTCGTTGGTCTGCGCATGCGCACCGGCCTCCGGCGGAATCGAGGCTTGGTTCGCGCACGCGCGGTCCGGGGGCCGCGCATGCGCAGTACGACCATCGTCCACGGGGGCGGTGACGTCACGAGGCGGGGAATTTAAAAGTGTGTATATATGTGTGTATATATGTATATATATATATATGTAAAAAAAAAAAAAAAAAAAAATGATGATAATTTTTTTTTATTAAACGGCGTTTTTTTGTTGAAAAAAAAAAAAAAAAAAAAAAAATATTATAAGATATAGCGAATGAAAAATTTTGGGGCATGCATTTTTTCTGTAAAAAAAATTGCCGGTGGTATGCTTAAGTCGCAATCTTGTCTTGCAGACCTCTGTGTTATATTTGACGCTCTTCGTCCAGAGATTATGGACAAATCACCGCCTTTAAGTGGCCAGCCCTTACGCACTAGGTATGTGCTGGTAAGGGAGGGGTGGAAATACATTTGCTTTTCTTAAAGCGCAATCTGATGCCCGTGTTTTCCCCTCCCCCTGTGTGTTTTTTCTGCTTAGCCCTTCCAGATTGGAATCGCAGGACCGGGACCTTGCCAGGCCACAACAAAAACAGTCGTCCAGATCCAGGTGAGATTCTCCGCATGGGTCTCACCACCAGAGGAGAAGTTCACATTCCTCCTCCAGACACCGCTCCCACCGCCACGATGATCGCTCTGATCGCAGAGCATGCTGGGGATGCAAGTCACAAGTCCCGGAAGGCAAATCGTTGTGTGACAGATGTTTTGCCAAGGCGGTTGGGGAAAAGGACACGGAAAATCAGCGCATAGAGTCCCTGGTAAAGCGTGTCGTGCAGCAGTCGCTTAAGGACATAGTAGTCCCGCGCACATTGAGTCAGTCTACAGCTGCGTCTGGTCCCCAGTCCGACGAACCCCGGGACGATCCGGGCACATCCCAGCCCTACGAGGCTTCTGGCGAGTCCTCTGGAGAGGAATTTCCAGGCGATGAGGAGATCGGGGGCTTTGATTTCGCCATGGTCTCACCACTAATTAGAGCAATTAAGGAGGCCCTCAAGTGGGAAGAAGCATCCACCCCCCCAGCTAAGCAGAAGAAATTCTTCAAGCAGCTGGGTAAAGAACGGCCAAGTTTCCCTTTACTCACTGAACTGAAAGACATTATAGAAGAAGAGTGGAGCAAGGTGGATAGGAAATCCTCCATGACCAACAAAACTTCCCGGCTATACCCTTTCAAGGTAGAAGAGGTGAAGCACCTGGAGAACGCTCCGCTCGTGGACGCAGCCTTGATGCGTTTGGCCAAGCACGTCACTCTTCCGATGGAGGACTCAGTGTCCTTTAAAGATGGCCTAGAAAGAAAGATCGATCAGGACCTCAAAAGGATCTACGGTCTTGCTGGAATGGCCTGTAAACCGGCCTTAGCCTTAGCAGCGATGTCCAAGGCCATGGAGGCTTGGACTGAAAATGTGGACTCCTTCCTGAATGGCGTGTCGGTCGAGTTGGCCAGGAGTTCAGCGGCAGCGGAGCTAAAGCTCGCAGCGGTGTTCCTGGGGGAGGCGTCCATTGACCTGATTCGCCTGCTAGCACGCATTATGCTGTCCTCAGTCACGGCTAAGCGCGCTTTGTGGCTACGGCCCTGGCTCGCCGATCCCGTGTCTAAGCAAGCATGGTGTAAAATCTCTTTTGAGGGATCCACCTTATTCGGTAACAAGCTGGATGATGCCATAACGCGTGCGACAGGCGGTAAGTCGGGCTTCCTTCCCCAGGACAGAAGGCTGCTCGGGCGAAAGAAGACTCAGTTTAAAAAGCGCAGTCCGGAACGCTCAAGGGATGCACGCTCCTACAAGCCTGGAAGGGACTTCAGGAGGAATTGGAGTAGAGGACAGAGTTCCTTTCGTAAGCCCGTCAAGAGCCAGTCGTCTGGTGGGCGAGAGCCACCCAAGTCTTTCTGAGATTGCGCCCGCCCAGGCGGGTCGGGTGGGGGCCCGTCTATCCCTTTTCCGGCACGTCTGGGTGGCCTCGATCTCGGATTACTGGGTCATCAAGACGATCTCGTCGGGTCACAAATGGACCTTCTCCAGAGTTCCTCCTCCCAGGTTCATGTCCACCATGCTTCCTCGTTCAGAAGAACAGAGACAAGTCCTACTGTCATATGTAGAGCTGTTAAAAGCCCAGGGTGCAGTGGTACGAGTGCCAGAAGAAGAACGGTTTCAAGGAGTGTACTCCCCCCTCTTCTTGGTGCAGAAGAAAAGCGGATCGTGGCGCCCGGTGATAGATTTAACATACTTAAATCAGTTTATAGAATACGGAAAATTCAAAATGGAAACCCTACTAACTATACAGCGAGCCATCCAACCAGGGGATTGGATGGTCTCGATCGACTTAAAGGACGCTTACTTTCACGTCCCGATAGAGGAAAGCTGCCAAAGGTTTCTAAGATTCCATGTCGATCAAGACCATCTACAGTTTATCTGCCTCCCCTTCGGGTTGACGACCTCCCCTCGGGTCTTTTCAAAAGTGCTCCTGGCAGTGGTGGCCCTGATCAGGCTGGAAGGGATAAGGCTGTACCATTATCTGGACGACCTTCTGGTTCTGTCACAGGACAAAGAGCAGCTGTTGGTTCATCGCGAGCAGGTAATGTCCACATTGACCAGCTTCGGGTGGCTTCTAAACATGGAAAAAAGCCAGCTAGTGCCAACACAACGGCTAATCTATCTGGGTGCTCAATTCGACACTTTGCGAAGTACAATCTCGCTACCGGTGGAAAAGATCCCGATCATACGGGAAAGGGTCTCTCAAGCCCTTCATACGCGGTACCTGAAGGCCTCACAGTGTCTCAAGATCGTAGGGACAATGGTCTCTACGACGCCTATGGTCAAGTGGGCCTTGTGGAGACTACGCCCGTTCCAGTCAGGGTTTCTGAGACAATGGAAGTCGGGAAGCAAAAGCCAAGAAATACGGATAACATCAACGATGAGGAACAGCCTCTTCTGGTGGCTCCAACACAGGAATCTCCTGAAGTGTCACTCGATCGCTCCCATCTCTTGGGTAACGGTCACGACCGATGCCAGCGGGACCGGATGGGGAGCTCTTTGCGGGTCGGACCTTGCACAAGGCAAGTGGGACACAAGTCTTCCTGTTCCAGGATCGAATATTCTGGAACTCCGAGCAGCTTGGTGCGCTCTCCAGCATTTCTCCCAGGTACTGAAGGGGAAGTCGGTGTTGTTGCGAATGGACAACACCACAGCTGTCTCCTACGTGAAGAGACAAGGGGGCACCAGGAGTTCTGCTCTTCTCCAGGAAGTGGAACCCATTCTATCATGGGCACAGAGGAACCTGGAGAATATTTCTGCAGTTTTTCTCCCGGGGGTTCAGAACACGCAAGCGGACTTCTTATCACGCACCCAGTTGGACAACAACGAGTGGTCCCTCCACATTCAGTCCTTCGAGTGGATCAAATCGCTGGGGGTCAATCCCGAGGTCGATCTTTTTGCCTCCCCCTGCAACTTCAAAATAGAGAAGTTTTACACACGGAATCGCTGCAGCCAGGCCTTAGGGACGGATGCACTAACAGACCAATGGAGGTTCAAGAGGGCCTATGCCTTCCCTCCACTTCCACTAATCCTCAGGTTCCTTCAGAGGCTCCAGACGGAAGCAGTAGAGGTAGTGATGATAGCTCCTTACTGGCCCAACAGGCCTTGGTTCCCTCTGCTAGTCCAGCTGAGTGTACGGAAGCCGATGTCTCTCCCTCTCAGGCCGGACCTTCTGTCTCAAGGGGCGGTACTGCACCCATGTCCAGCAGTACTGAAACTGATGGTCTGGTTCTTGAGAGGAAGAGGCTAGAGTCCATCGGATGTGCTTCTAGTGTAATTTCTACCTTATTAAGCTCCAGGAGATCGAGTACGAACAAGGTTTATGGTAGAATCTGGTCCAAATTTGTGAACTTTTGTTCATCTACAGAGAAGTCCTTCGAAAATCCAAGAGTCCAGGACATCCTCGGGTTCTTACAAACTGGCCTTGACCTTCCCTTGTCCATAGGCTCTCTCAGGGTGCAAGTTTCAGCCTTATCAGCCTTCTCTGGTACCTCCTGGGCAGTCCATCCTTTAGTTCGCCAATTCTTTCGGGGGGCCTCAAGACTCAAGCCCCAAAAGAAGTCTAGATTCCCCAAATGGGATCTTCCCCTTGTCCTTGACTATATTTCTGGACTAAGTACGACGGGGACATGACATAACGAGTTATTGTTGGATAATGAGACACAAAGAATGACATCAAAAACAACGATAGAATTCTGGGAAGGGAAGAGATTCAAGATGCTTCCCTTAAGACCATTTTTTTTCACTACGCCTTCCGAATACAAGACATCTAAGAGCTACGCTAGATGAGATGGAAAGACAGTCCTGGGGGATGAAATAAACATAGAGAATCACTTTTAACCCAAGTCTGGTTTTAGGCCTGCCAAAGAAAATAAAGCTGTCCTATCATTGGCAACCCATCGTTTCAGCCTTGGTTGGAGGACTCACGTTTATGAACCAAACCCAACACAAGATATTCTGTTCCCATTGCTTTCTTGCAGCACAAAGTTGGCTCCTGCTGAGACAACTAACATCGAACCAATGCCTCTCACACCTCAGAACATGGAGGCTCTCCCAATTGTCCCTTTTCCTACATTTCCTCCCCTATTCATTCCCCAGACCACTCGCTCAATATGAAAAGGAATGCAGACACCAAACCCCTCTCAGACATAATGGGGTTGAATCTGGTGCAGCTGTGCATGGTAGCCAATCAGCTATTAACTTCAGTTTTTTTCAATTAAGCTTTGACAATAAAACCTGGAAGCTGATTGGTCTCTCTGCAGAGCTGCACCAGATTTTGCACTCTCCAGCTATAGTAAATCAACCCCAGTGTCTCAAATATGTATAATATGTTTAATACCCCACCAAAGAACTTTGTTCTCCCATACCTAGAAAAATGGGAATCTGATCTTAAAAACCACCTGTCTTCAGAACAACTATATAGAATTCTATATTTTGCCCACAGATCGTCTATTTGTACGAAATGCCAAGAATCAAGCTTTAAAATCCCGTTGATACAAAACGCCCCATGTCCTTCACTATATGTTTCCCGTGACCTCTGACAAATGGTGGTGTGATTCCACTCCAGGTGATTTCCCACATATGTATTCTCTGGTCTTTCCTCTCTTTCTGGTCAATTGTATGCCCCAGTTGAAGACCTTTGGGACGAAACGCGTCAGCCTTGGCTTTCTGCTTCTCACATTGCCCTCCATTTTTTACTCTGTGATCACAGTTTTTACTCTTATATATGTATGCTGGTTTTTAGAAATAAAAAAACCCTTTCTTGACCTACACCATATGGGGGCATTTTTTCTTTGCATATACTTTTGGACGAGAGTTCCTGTGTGGTCCAGTTTTACCTCCTGTACCCAAGTTCCAGTCCTGGTGTTTTCAACATCTGAAGTCCGGTACGGCGTCTGTTTACAACATTCCTTGGAGTCGTATTTGGACGTTCTTGGTCCCCTGGAGTCTCGCTGACTTGCCGATGTTCGGCATCCCTGCCTCTATGTCTCGTTGTCACTGACACTTCAGTCCACCCGTTCGGGTAAGAGTAGATTTACTTTACCTGTTTCCTGATTGAAGATGTACCACCTTTGATACCCTCATTGTTGTATTGTTCCAGTGTATTACATCTTTTACCAGCCACTATTTGGTGGTGGACTTTGTATTGGTCCTTTTCAGGACTGTTACAGGCACTGAACTTTTCCACATTTTTATCATCATTGTATGACCACAACATTTTGGATTTATCACAAACATATGGATATGTGTTTATTTTCTAGCGCTACAATTTGTATTCATTCAATGGTATGCTCCATCTCGCAAAGATTCATGAACTATCCTGTTCCAAACAGCCCAGCTTTTTTCCTACTGAATCCCAATACTATCCCCAGACATACAAGTGATCTGTACACCCACATTTGCTTAATGCGGTTTCTAAGTTGCATTCTGCGATGTTGTAAGCAACGACACACACCTATAGGCATGTGGATACAGTGCCTTCAAAAAGTATTTATACCCCTTGAAATTTTCCACATTTTGTCATGTTACAACCAAAAACATAAATGTATTTTATTGGGATTTTGTGATAGACCGACACAAAGTGGAACATAATTGTGAAATGGAAGTAAAATGATAAATGTTTTTCAACATTTTGTACAACTAAATATGTAAAAAAAAGTGCGGCGTGGCATTTGTATTCTGATAAATGGTTTTCATTTTTTTTTTTACTAATAAATCTGTGAAAAGTGTGGGGGGTACATTTGTATGGCGCCCCCCTGAGTCAATAATTTGTAGAACCACCTGTCGGTGCAATTACAGCTGCAAGTCTTTACGGGGATGTCTCTACCAGCTTTGTACATCTAGACCAGTGATGGTGAACCTTGGCACCCCAGATGTTTTGGAACTACATTTCCCATGATGCTTAACTACACTGCAGAGTACATGAGCCTCATGGGAAATGTAGTTCCAAAACATCTGGGTGCCAAGGTTCGCCATCACTGATCTAGAGAGTGACATTTTTGCCCATTCTTCTTTGCAAATTAGCTCAAGCTCTGTCAGATTGGATGGAGAGCACCTGCGAAATGTCCACATTTGTGAAACATAACAAAATGTGCAAAAAGTGAAGCGCTGTGAATACTTTCCGGATGCACTGTAAGTATTTTTACATAATTTATAGTTGTCTGCTAAAATCACTTATTTTTTTTCAGTTGCAACCAAGACTGGCATTCAAGATCCATGGCAACATAGTCTTTTATTAGTCTCCCTATCATGAAGCGTGCAGTGATTAGACATATGCACAAAATTCATTAATCCCTGTGCAAGTCACGTCTTCTCTACAGACAGGTTTATGGGAGTGAAGGACATCTCATGAGAACACTATTTACTCTTGTCCTATGTTCTAATGATGGCAGTAAACGGATCAGTGTTTCTCCCTGACCACTGCCAGTGATCCTCCATCCCTGCTGCAGAAGATTGAGACAGATTGTAGTTTGTGTTACCAGTGGGTATTATAGAATGATGCTGTAGTCTTGGAGGTCAAACAGACAGTCGGCAAAAGAAGGTAGCGCTCTCCCCCCCCAAAATCCTGAAAATTTTAGAGCATGTTTAAAGAGAGAGAGAGAGAGAGAGAATTGATTAAAAGTAGCCTAATGCGCAAATCAATCAATTAAATAGATAAAGGGCAGCAGCCAACTTAAAATTGTGTGTGCCCCCACAGTATTAAAAGTGAATAAATGTATAAGCGGCGCTCACTCAAAATCTTCAATCACAAATAAAATGTGCAAAGTGCATGTGCAATAATAAACAAGTCTAAAGAGTATAAATTCAAAAGTCCATGATCAACAAAAATTCTGAATACATAAAGTGCAAAAAAAAAAGTGAAATGGCAATAGATGAAGATAAATTTATATTTCATTCTGAATCAATAAATTCTCCTTAGGCTCCTCCATCAAACATTTATAAGAAAGGGAAACAAGATCTCCATAGTGTAGTAATTCAAATAAAATAGATGTTATCATAAGGAGCAACTCACATATAATTTCACAGTAGTCAGCATCGATCTATTCATGAACTTCGGGACCAGAAGTAAAACGTCACCGGCTCCTTTCCGACGTGTTGCGTCACAGATTACTTGCCTTGAAATACTGCACTTTTTGAAACGTCCGTCATTGGACATTGAAGCTATTTTTGCACATATCTGCATATTGCACTTTATTCATAATTTTTGTTGATTATGGACTTTTGAATTTATACTCTTTGGACTTGTTTATTATTGCACATGCACTTTGCACATTTTATTTTGATATTTGTATTTGAAGGTTTTGAGTGAGCGCCGCTTATAAATTTATTCACTAAAGAGAGAGAGATGTTCTGGTTGAGACTTGAACCAAGCAAGATCGGGATGAGAGAGAAAGGGGGGGGCAAGCGAGAGAGGAAGAAGAGAGAGAGGGAGGGGAGATCGGGAGGAGAGAGAGAAGAGAAGGGGAAAAGAGAAGAGAGGCAAGAAAGAAAGGGAGGATTAAGAGAGAAAGGAGCAGAGAGAGCGAGACAGAGAGAGGGAGTGAGAGTGGGATAAGAGAGAGGAAGAGGGGGAGAGAGGAAAGCGAGAGAGGAAGGAAATAGGGAGAGAGGGAGGAGCAGAGAGACGGGGAGAGAGAGACAGTGGAATAAGAGAGAGGGAGGGGAGATTGGGAGGAGAGAGAGAAGGGGGAAAGTGAGAGGGGGGAGAGAAAGAGATAAGAAAGAATGAATAAGGGAGAGAAACAGGAGAGAGAGAGAAAGAGGGAGGAAAAATAGAGAAAGGGGCAGAGAGAGAGAGCAGAGACAGATAGGGAAGAGAAAGCGAGAGTGGAAAAAAGAGAGGGAGGGGAGATTGAGAGGAGAATAGAAGGGGGAAAGATAGAGGGGGAGATTGAGAGGAGAATAGAAGGGGGAAATATAGAGGGAGAGAGAGGGAGAGAGAGGGAGAGTGAGAGCGGGGAGAGAGAGGGAGAGAGAGGGAGAGAGAGGGAGATCAGAAAGAATGAATAAGGGAGAGAGAAAATAAGTGGAAAGAGAGAAAAGATAGAGAGAGAGAAGGGTGAGAGAGGGAGGAGACAGAGAGAGAAGGAGGGAGTGAAAGATGAGAGAGAGGGGAGATTGAGAGGAGAAAGAGAAAAGAGGGGAGGATAGGAGGACACAGACTGGGAGAGACAGAGAGAAAAAGGGTGAGAGGGAGAAGAGAGAAGGAGATGGCGAGAGACATAAAGAGGGGAGAGTTGTCCTGGTTGGGACTTAAACCAAGGGCCATGGTGCTGCAAAGGAGGAGAGAGAGAGAGAGAGAGAGAGATATGGAGAGGGAGAGAGACAGATGTAAGAGAGAGCAGGGAGAGATATTTAACGTGTGGCATATAAATTAGCATACTGCTGCGTCACGCCATGACAAATCAGAGGTGCGTGTTCAGCCAGCAAACTTGAAAAGAACTAGTTTAAGTTAGTCAATATACTAGCCATTTGTAATTCAAGAAAAAAGGTCTAAAAGGTTTTAACATTCTAACGCAAATCCTTTCAGCCTTTGTGTCGCCTTCCCTTGGCTGCAGGCGCACGCTGGAAAGCCGATGCGCAATATTGATTGGGGCCGTATTTGAGCGCAGCATGAACAGTTAAAAAAAAAAAAAGAGAGAAACTGTACAGAGGAGCGTGCAATCCTGACACAGACAAGATGACGGAACGCCATGGGTGTCTCCACGGCAACGGAACAGCATCTAAAAATGTACAGAATAAACAGCGTGCGGTAATAGTTTAACCAGGAAACTGACAGGACCCCCCAGAGACACCTTTTGCTACGGCAAACAGAAAGACGTGCTATTTTTACCTTCCGTGCATAAACATTGTTCACAGCATCCATCGCCGAGGTGATCATTAAATGAAAGAACAAAAGGGCATGCTGAACCAAACTTGGAAATATCGCTGTGACGACTTTTACAAGTAAAAGTTTTCCAGAAGATTTTCTAAACTGTGGAGAACGAATCTTCAAGGTTAGCGAAATACATTGCTAGGAGTTTTTACATTGCGGTGGATCTTTACCCGCTGCTGTGCTGTAGCTATCAATAGTCATTCTAACACGCCTTGCTAAGCAGTCCCCTTTTTTGTAATGAATGCTTTGAGCTTTAGCGTCTAGGAGCAGAAAAAAAAAAATTTTGTAGAGTTTTTGGGAGCGTTTTCCCGACTAATGTCGCGTACACACGATCGGACATTCCGACAACAAAATCCTGGATTTATTTCCGATGGATGTTGGTTCAAACTTGTCTTGCATACACATGGTCCACACAAATGTTGTCGGAAATTCTGATTGCCAAGAACGCGGTGAGGTACAACACGTACAACGAGCAGTGCGGCTCTTCTGCTTGATGCCGAGCATGCGTGGAATTCTGTGCGTTGGAATTGTGTACACACGAACGGAATTTCCGACAACAGAATTTGAGAACCCGCTCTCAAATTTTTGTTGTCGGGAATACCAACAAAAAATGTCTGATGGAGCCTACACACGGTCGGAATTTCCGACAACGGATTTTGTTGTCGGAAAATTTGAGAGAGAACCAGCTCCCAAATTTTTGTCGTTGGAAATTCCGATAAAAAAAATGTCCGATGGAGCCTACACAGGGTCGGAATTTTCGACAACAAGCTCACATCGCTCCTAAGGCTGCATTCACACCCGAGCGTAGCGTTTTCAGGCAGAAAATCGCACAAATTTACCGCGATTTTGCAGCGTTTTTTTGTGTAATCTGCACTTACTGCGTTCCATGAACAGGAAGTGACCGTGGCGGAAGTCCAAGACCGCGGAGGAACTGTTCAAAGTGAGAAGAATATCTTTATGTCCAAGGCTGACTGCTTTTAGTCCCGCAATATCTGGTATATCGTTGGATGAGTGACTTTAGCTCCATTTTGAACTTTTTTGGATTTCCATGAATTATTTGTGTATTGTTTAGATTATTTATAAGGATATCACATAGCACGTTTTGGTTGTCACGTCATTTTTTTTATTTATCCAGCACTTTCTAAATTTGGAACATTTATTGGAGCACGATTTTTGTCTTTTTTCATTGTTTATATACAGTGCCTTAAAAAAGTATTCATACCCCTTGACATTTTCCACATTTTGTCATGTTACAACACATGTGTTCCACCTACTGACAATCCAGGAGGGGCACAGGGCCTTCCAGCAAAGATTTTTGTCTGCTACACAGGAGTTGAGACTCAAACCCAGATGCGCAAACCTCTCCTTTCAGTGCAGTGCGGAGATTACTGGTTGAGGGGAGCTACATTCCAATACATTGTCTTTAGGCAAAACAGTGAGGCAAAGAGTAGTACTCAAAGTTGTCCAGTGCAGGGACCAGGCTATTTGTCCTAGAAGAATCCCACTGTTTCCCAGAGGTAAAGTCACAGCAACACCCAGTGATGTCCAACAGAATCCAACCAAGGAAGCTAACTCAAGATGGTCAGGAAGGAACCATCTGTTCATGAGAGTCTGACTGAAGCCCTGGGCATGGAGACACGCCGGCAAGTAGGGTCCTACTAGGTCAGAGGGAAAAGGCCACCCTGTTTACCAGAAGAGGGCCATGGGTCACACCAGGGACTACCTTGTTTAAAGAGACAATCGGATGGAGACAAGGCCCATAGCAATAGAGAAGGGGGGATGAGAAAGGCAGAGAGCCAATGAGAGAAAGGAAGACCATCCCAAGAGGGGGATCCCACAATGTCCTACACACCCCCCAATAGAGGCAAAAGGGGTGAACTTCCTGACTTCTGCAAAGGGATCCAATGGTACACACACACACACACACAGAATTCCTTTTTAAATAGGGTTTAAGCTTAACAGCCTTGCTGTCTTTGACAGACAGCTGCCGATAAACATCTGCAGGTCCTACAGCACCTGTGGCGATGCTTCTTTTTTGCAATTCAATCTGCAGGTCCTATTTAACTGAATCTTGCAAGTATTAGGTCCTTCAGGAGAATGCTGACTAAAAGGGTCCAAAAAGCTGACTCTTTATACAAGGTTGTCTGAGCATCCCACATTGGAGATGTCCAGAAAGGACACTAGGTGAACACAAGGGCCAATGCTCCAAGAAGTATCAGGTGTGTTTGAAGACAGGTCCTTAATTAATATGGGGACAGCTAGTACTGGTCCCAAATGACCTTGTGGGTCAGGAGGTTCCTCTGAAGAGGAGGGATGCTGAGGGATAAGATGTACCATGAGTGGCTTAATAGGGTGCAAAGACAGAGGATACTCATGAAAAAGGGAGTGAGTGACTGGACGGGAAACCCCCCTAAAACTTGAGTGCCCATTCCAACAGAGTCAAATGTCCAGGGATACGGGGAATCCAGTGATACTGAAAAAGTTGCAATATTTTGTGCAGTAACACAAGGGAGATAATGAGGAGCAACTGAAGGAGCTGCCTGTCAAGGAAAAGGGGGCATCCTTTGCACCCAAACGCTTGAGAAGCAAACTACTCAAGGATCTGGATACACAATCAGCTCCCACTTGTAGAAGTGGGAGCACACTTTAATGCAGAAGGTTCTCAGATGGGTTACCCAACCTTTGGCCTCTAGCCCTATGGGTGGTGTGGGAAAGAGAGACTCTTAAAGCCTTCGGGTATCTCCTGCCAAATATATGGAGAAGGGTGGGATTCCTCTGACCCCCTCCACAGACCTCCTGTGTTAAATGACAGATTCAAAGTCCCAGTAGTCTATCTCTGAAGAGATGTTTTTTTTCAGGCACTGCAGTCTTCTGCCATCACCTGTCATGTAGAGGGGTCGTTTCAAACATTATTGATGCAGTGTGTTCTACCCTGCATCTGGAGAATCTGCCTGCTATCCCAGACCTTGATTCTTTTAAGGCTCCTAAATTACACTACCTATTTGAGGAGGGAGCATCCTGAAGGGTCCTGGGTCCAATCCAAGTGTGTGTCTAAACATTTGCTCCCATTTCAAAAGGAATTTTTTAGTGGTCTTTTCCCAATGTAAATACACCACTGAGCCACCTTAAAAGAAGAACCAGTGTCTAAACATCCTGTAGGCAGCAGTATAACCTGACTGTATCTAAATTCCTGTATCCCTCAAAGGACGAGTAAGAAAAAAGGTTTTGCAATTAAATTGCAAGGCTAAAACCTTTCAGCATTAAACCCAAAGAACTTCCTGAAGAGATCAAGTTCCATGCATGTCTCGTTATTTAATTTCAAGCTCTTTGTAGACTTTTGAAAGAGGCAGCAAGTCAAGTACAGGGGCAAGTGGTAAGGGATCTTTGGAAATATTGGATACTGAATGAACACGGTCATCATGGTTGCAAGAAAAAAAATAGACTGCACCGGCTACATGAATTCTCAAGGTCAGGTACTCATTAGGCAGAGAAGCCAGGATTAGGTGGAAGCAGCACAAGGAGCCAGTTAATTGTTGTGCAGGGCTCGGGTGATATCCCAAGGCAGAAGGTTACATGACTGACTTTCTTGGTGGCCTTTTCTGGTGCACAGATAAGTACATGGATTGAAAAAAAAAAAAAGATATAGGGTAAGCTGCTGAGGATAGGGTAGGGATTTGTATATTCAAAGTCACTTTAGAGCGCCGGGGGGGGGGTTCAGCGATCTTCCAGTAGATTGTGGCCAGGTGACTGGTAGATCGCCGCCTGGGCTTGCTGAACCACCATTCCAGAGCACCAAACAGAGTGCAATGCAAGGTGACTTCTTCTAAAGTTGGAGCCATTACAGGGAGCAAAACTGTGTTTGACAGATGGCGAGGATGCGCTATGTTGCCTCCTCCCTACCCGGTTTAAACCTATGATTGCCATGCGATGCATACATTTGCAATACGGTAGTATGGCGATAATAGGTTTAAATCAGGTGAGGAGGAAACACTGTGCCTGGCGATCTTTGACTCCTTCCATGTTGTTCAGGTAGATCTCCACCTCTTTATGGTTGCCTACCCCAGCTTTAGAGCTCTTGTAATATTAGCACATTCGATAAATGACAATACAAACACTGCAAAAAAAAATATCCCCTTTCATTATTATTAGCCCTTGCTCTGGATATTGCAGCACTATTTGAAGGCAACTGTCAATGCAACACAATGATTCCAAACTATAAATGCTCCATCTAGCGAAGTATTTAACAAATGTAAAAAGCAAGACCAAACAGACAAATGAATCAGTTTACCATACACAGTAGTAAGATGCAGTTCAGAAATTTAAATTTACACTAAAAGCCCTTTAATATTCACAAACGTAGTCAGTATGAGAACTACCCTTTCCCTTAGAAGCCACAAGCTTTCTGGCTGTCAACCACATTCTGCAGCATCACTAATTAGAGTGTTGCTGACCCTGAACAAGTTAGTTTGAAGTGTTCTGCTCTAATTTATCTCAGACACCAAGCAGATTCACATTTTTATTCTCCAATTATTTTCCTGTGCTAAACATCAGGAAGGTATAAAGATGTGATTAAAACCAACAATGTACACTCTGTGGTCAACATTTTGACCATCACCCAAACCTAAGGTCCAATGCACACTGGTGCGATAAGAAAGTCGTGCGACTGTTGATACGACTTTGCCCTGAAACTTCGGTCCAACATCAATCCGACTTCAATGAACTAGATCCAATTTAGATCTGACTTTGAGGGGAAAAAAAAAAAAAAAAGTGTGCAGTCCCCCATGGGTCTGGTATGGATTTTGAGGGGAAACCCAACACCAAAATAAAAATAAAAACACAGCATTGAGGCCCCCCCACCCCCCAATCCATACCTGACCCTTATCTGAGCGAGCCCCTCCTTTCCTCCTGAACCATACCAGACCACAGGCCCTCAACATGGGTAAGGGCGGTGCTTAGCCCTGCCCCCAAGCATCTCAGAATCTGGAAACCCCCTTTAAGAAATGGGTCCCTTAGATCCCAGTTCCCCCCTATGTGAATAAGTATGGGGTACCCATTCACCAAAAAACAAACAGTGTAGTATAAGAAAAAAATGAGACGGTTTTTGACAAGTCCTTTATTAAAAATGAATATTGTCCCCCGTGGTAGCTCCAATGTCAATCACAATGGAGCAAGGCCCCCCTCCTGACCTGTCAGGCTGCATGCTCGGATAAGGGTCTGGTATGGATCTGCGGGGGGGGGGGGGAGCCCACACTTTTTTTCCCCCAATAAATCTTGTATTGCTAACATTGCCTCTGACCACGTCACAAGTCGGATCGGTTAAGATGCTGATCTGACTTGGATGCGACTTCATTTAAATTCAATGGACTAACATCAGACCCAAGTCAGACCAAAGTAGTGCAGGAACCTTTTCAAAAGTCGGAATGACACAAGACAGCTCTCATAGGGAAACATTGATTTTTATGTCATGTGATTTGTGCTCTCAAAGTCGGAGCGATTGTCGCACCAGTGCAAACAGGGCCTAAATGGTGAATAATATGTGAGCACTCCTCCGATTTGAGTTCAGGCGTTTCCATTAAAATATTGTTAATACTACAGCATACAAAGAACCTTTATATAATTGTACGCTGAGAACTTTGCGGAAAAAGAGAACGCCTTGCAATCAATGAATAAAATGCAAGGCAATCGATCCCATGTGTTCACTATGCAACGGCAACACTGTGGCGATCACTGTAGTAGCAACTACTACAGTGGGATTTCCAGCTTCCACATGGATCTTAAAATGTATGGAACATGCACACTTATAATGGTCCAAGCTGGACCAAAGTAACTATGCTTTAAAATGCATACCCAAACTTTCAGCTTTAGGTCCCTTTCACACTTATACGACTTGTCATGCTACTTTGCAGTCCCAAATCGTGGAATAAGTCGTTCCCCATGATTTCCAATGACAGCCATTCATATTAGTATGACTTCAAGTCATTCCGACTTCAAAGTAGTCCCTGCACTACTTTGGTCCGATTCTGATGCCACTTACACAGGCATTCCTTGAAATCGCGCCAAAATCGCGGCCGTAAAATCGCGTACCTTTGAATTCGCACAAGTGTGAAAGGGGCCTTAAGGAAGAAGAGGCTGCCCTCCAGGAGAGCTTGCTCTTAGTTTGTGCAGTTCTGTATAGTTGGGGCAAAAATAGAAAGAGGTAGTCCAACTGCCACACACCTCACCCAGCCTGAGTGGGTAAGCAGATAAAAGCAAGTAAAAGCAGCCTCAGCTCAATGCATCCAGACCATATCTCCAACATTTTTCGCCCCCCCCCCCCCCCCCGGGGCTTAATCATAGAGATATTCATGATTAAGCCCTAGGGAAGGGGGCGAAACACGTTGGAGACATTGCAACTAAAAACCTTTGCTTTTAATTGAGACAGTCTGGTTTTTGTTTTTTTCCCTTGAAGGGGAACCCTTTGTATTATTTTCTATACTGCCCTGATAATGTGCATGTTTGTTCTTTTTGCTAGTTTGAAATTGATCTGAGCAGCTGCCATTTTGGAGAAAAGGAGAAGGACGCTGACTACCAATGGGAGTGAAGAATAGGGTATTATTTATCACACCCTAGATAAAACAACCAGATGGCAGATGCACTTATTGCATGCTCCCAGCACAAAGTCTGAGCTGTCAAACAGACAGCAGCCGGCGGGAGCAGCTTTCAATCATGTGATCACTGTGATAGTGGTGACATAAATCGCCGATCCTTCCTGCCCCCACTTGGCATTCAGAACCATCTATAGGATGGGTGGGAAGGGGTTAAGGTATTGGCAAGGTACCCACACTTCAGTAGCAGGACAGGTTCACTTTCAATCTGCGATATACATAGGTGGTGGTCCCAGGACACTTCTATTATACTATGCACTAGGGCAATAATGGTGAACCTTGGCACCCCAGATATTTTGGAACTACATTCCCCATGATGCTCAACTACACTGCAGTGTAGTTGAGCATCATGGGGAATGTAGTTCCAAAACATCTGGGGAGCCAAGGTTCGCCATCATTGCACTAGAGTCAACATAAAAAGTAGAGAGTTTGAGGGTTCCCATGAAAAAAAACACAGCTCTGTTTCAGGACAAGTGGTAAAAAGACTTGAAGTAACGACAAAGAAGAGTAAAGAACGCAAAAACAGGAACAAGTTTAATTGAAAACAAGGAACCAAAAAGGTAACAGGGAACATTTAAATATTTTTTTTTTTAAGGTGGAAGAGGAGCTTCTGACTGGATCCTAATGCAGCTGTATGCCCTGTCTTCATGAAAGGTAAAATAAAAAGGACCAGCATCTTAAACTTAGAACGGCCGACTCACTGGGGTGCTTAATGTTCAGGGCACAGCAGACAGCATTGAGAGGGGGGGAAGATGGCAACAAGCAAAGGAGAGAAAAAGGGAGGGTGGGCAGGAGAACAAAGGAGAAAAAAAAAAGAAACTGTTAGATGACGCAAAGCCTGAGAGGGGCACACAAGCTGCTGAATGGCGCTTTGTAACATTAATTCTGAGATGACACTGTGGCTGTTCCCTGCCGTTTACATCTCAATCGTAATTGTGGCCTGCCCCTGTGCAGCTGCTGCTTGGAAACGTCCAGATGAAGACTCAGCATCATTACTTTCTCTAATTCGGGCCAGAAAGAGCAAAGGTGATCATATCCAATAAACTGAGACTGATGAGATAAACCATGCAGCTCCTGACAAGTTCTTAACAGCTCAGTGGAGGCAGCCTACGGGAAGGTGACGCAAGCGGGTGGAACATGTCGTATGCCCGTGGGGGTATTGTCTGACCACCCTCGTACTCTTCTTGTGATGTGTCAGTGGCCAGGAGTGCAGGGCAGCGACACTCACATGTTGGTGCTGAGCCGGGATTGGCTGTTAGCTGGGGTCAGCTCTCCTTGGCTTCCTTCCCTGGGAGGGGACTGAAAAGATGAGCAAATATGAGTCTAATTAGAGACTGGTAAGAGATGTACAGTATGTAAAGCAGATAAGATAATAAAAAACAAAAAAAAGTCTTAATTTTTAAGACCCCTTTTGCACTGGATCGCTTTGCAGGCGCTACAGCGCTAAAAATAGCACCTGCAAAGCGCTTTGTCTCTCCAATGTGAAAGCCCAATGCGTGTGCGCTGGCAGGACGCTAAAAAAAGTCCTGCTAGAAGCATCTTTGGAGCAGTGAAGAGCGGTGGGTATACCGCACCTGCCCATTTAAATCAATGGGCAGCACGGCTATACTGCAGCGCTTTGCGGGCAGGAATGCGTGCGATTTACATGCACTTCCGCATCCGCATATATGTGAACCTAGGCCAAAATAAATAAAAATCCACCAGGGATGGTGGGAGCCCCTCATAATAGACAGAGTAGGTGTACAGACCCAGGAACTCTGCGCAGAAATCTCACCAATAAAGTCCCAGAGAGACAAAGGACACTGCCAGCCGATTTAGCTTTTTAGCACCTACCAAAGGCTTAAAGTGGGTTGCCCCCTAAAAATTTTTTTTTAAAAGTCAGAAGCTACAAATACTGCAGCTGCTTACTTTTAATAATCGTACACTTACCTGTCCCAGGGTCCAGCGATGCGGGGGAACGAAGCTCCCCCTCGTTCCCCGCTCCGCCGGCATCCTTACTGTGGGCACCCGGCTGTGGCTTCACAGCCAGGCACCCACTGCGCATGATACGAAGCTCAGTCATCTGGGACACGTGACAGGTCCCAGATGACTGTGCGGCGCCGAGGGGAGGTGATGTCAGTGCCCGGGCACTGAAGGTGGCAGACTACGAGGGACCCCCTAGCAACAGGCATTTAGAGGGGAGTAAAAATGTTTTTTTTTTTCCAATTATTTTATTTTTAAGCACATTTTTTTTTTTTTTTGGGTGGCAACACCACTTTAAGTATAGTTTTGGGTGGATTAACCATTTACTGTCAAAAAATCATCCCTTTACTCCCCGATAACCTAACCATAATTTAAAGTGGTTGTAAACCCACTTTTGAAAAAAAAAAAAAAACTAACACCTGCAAGACAAAGGCATAATGAGCTAGCATGCATAGCATACTCGCTCATTATGTAATACTCACCTAAAACCGAAGCCCTCGCTTCGGTCCCCGTACACAGCACCGGCCGGCGACATCACTACCGGGGATTACTTCTGGGTATAGCGGCTCCAGCGCATACGCGCAGGAGCCACCAGTAACGGCACAGTCTAACTGAAGCAACGGCACGTGCGTGCCATTGCTTTAGTTTGCATGTGCCGATGACGTCAGCACATGCAAATACAGGGGATAACTCCTAACCCGTGCAGGTTTAGAAGATATCCTGGGTAGCTACAGGTAAGCCTTATTGTAGGCTTACCTGTAGCAAAAAGTGGTCTGTAAGGGTTTACAACCACTTTAATGCAATCCAAAAACATTCAAAAGGGTAAGTAAAAAAACGTGCACTCACCTTAACGTGGATCTGATTACGTAGAACAGCAGCTCGCAAAATCATGGCTTTGGCTCGCCTCTGAAACTCCCTCCCCATCTGTAATGATTTCTCAAATGTAGTGCTGCGCTGGTCAACATCTCGAGCATATAGGATCTGTAAGTGAACATGCAACACTTTAACTGGCAGTTCTTGGATCCCAGCAGGGATCACGGCATCTCTTGGAAGTTCTTACCTTGCTGTGAGAATCAATGCGGGCGTTAATTAACCCTTCCAGAATCAGCTGCGTTAGCTCATCCTCTAGGGCAGGGACGGTTGTGTTAAAGGAAATGGCCATTTTGTACATGTCCGCAGAAACGTAAGGGCTAAAGTACTGCAAAATGCAAACAGAGATGGATTTCTAACACTGGAAGATGCAGGTTATGAACAAAAGGATCAATTAATAAATCAGAGACATACACATACAATATGGAAGCATAGGGCAAATTATTTTAAGTACACTTGTCATAAAAGAAGTACGGGGGCTGCCATTGTTGACCTCTGGAGCCGATTACTTGGCTGTGTGCTATCAGTTCTTCTAAACCTAGAGCCTAGATTAGAACAACCATGCAGAATATGAAAGTCAGAAAAAATCTTTTTCTCTATACCTGCTCCATGTCTGTGACTCAAAATGCTGCATTCAAAGATCAGACAGCCAGGCAAACAACAAGTGGCCAGTAATGACCTCCTACTTATGTCTCTTATTAATGGATTGCTTTATATGGGCAGACAGATGCACAGACAGTCTGCAGGGCCGCGGCATTACACCCACCATCTGCTGATCATGGGTGCAATGCTTTACAGGTCCCTAACAAAAGAAAATTATGTATACATATTGTTGCCTGCAAAAAATGTGCATTTATACATTTTTTGGGGGGAAAAGCGAACTTATCCCAAGAGCTTTTTGATCTAATGATATGTGTAGAGACTGACCTGTATCTCAGACATATCCTTATATTTTGCATGTATTGCATCTTGAATACGCAATGTTACGTTTGCTTGTGTGTGTGTGTATATATATATATATATATATATACACATATACACACACACACACACACACACACACACACACATATACACACACATACATACATACATACATATACATACATGATTGGTACTCACCTCTCCGCCGACTTCCGGGTCTTCAGGGAGTTCCGTCAGAGATCCGGTGATGCCCAAGTGCCTCCGTCTGCTAACGTAAGGAAGGGGGGAGGAGTCCGGTGACGTCAAAGTTCTGATTGAACATAACGCGCACGGGGAGGAGCTACGCATGACGTCACCCGCTGCTGCCCCACGGAACTAACACGATTGTCGGCTTTACATGCTGTGTTTTTATCATCTTTATGTGAGTAGTTTGAGTTTGAACACAAAAATGTAATCTTATACTTAAGCTGTGAGAACTTAGATCTTTTCTTTCTACCCATGACCTGGCGTCCTTGCTGAGATCTAAGGAGACGTGAGAAGTTTATGGTCAGTGTTAACCCTTTTGATACCCGCTTGCATGACCACCTGTTTGCACAGGGGTCCATGCCATGAGGTGAGAGTGATTAGTTAGACCGGAGGTGGAGGGATTGTCACACTACTGTGGGGGAAAAAAATGACTTACGTCAGTGCTACAGTTTGAATTTAAAACGTATTTGTGTGAACTGTGAAGTTAAGTCATGGATTGTGGAAACCAACTAGTGTTGGGTGATTGTATATAGTGTATACCACATTTACCACTGACTAATGCAGAGTTGCAATGCAAGGAGATCAGCTAAAAGTAGTTGGATCTGTATGTGCGTTATAATTAATTGAAATTAGTCGATTAATCGATAAAAAAAAAAAATTGATTAATCGAACACGAAAATTTTAATCAGTAACAGCCCTAATATATATATATATATATATATATATATATATAGATATAGAGATAGAGATATATATATATATAGAGATAGAGATTTTTTTTTTTTTTTTTTTTTTATTATAGTATTGTGTAAATTGTTTAATAAAAACGTCTTTTTTTTTTATTATTCAAAAAAGCTGTCAAAGGTCACCACCTTGTCCCAGAAGAGAGGAGTGATGACAGAAGGAACAATGCACCTTTCCAGCAAACATTATATTATATTATATTATATATATATATATATATATATATATATATATATATATATATATATAATTTTTCGGTTTGGATACACTTTAAAAATGAAAGTTCACCTTTTCACAAGAAAAAAAAAAAATAAAAAAAAAAAAGGTGAACATCTTACACCCTCCCCCACTGTACTTACCTCCACGGATGATAAGCTGTCACTACCCATGCAGCCTAAATAGCAGTGTGAGGATTTGAAATCCCCATTTTTGTTCTCCTTTTTCTGTAGGACGTCCAGGATGGTTCAGAGCAATTCCAATTGGTCAAAGAGGTTATGTGCCAGCGCTGACCAATCAGAATCTCTCTGATCCTTCCTGGAAGTCCTACAGAAAAGAGAACAAGAATGCAGATTTCAAATCCCCGGACCGATACACAGATTGCGTGGGCACTGACAGCTTATCACCCACAGATGCAAGTACAGGGGGCACCGAGGAGGTGGGAAGGGTGTAGGGAGTTCATTCACCTTTTCATTTTCTTCTGAAAAGGTAAACAAACCCTTTACGAGTGTAAGCTTGAGTCAGGATAATCAACAATACGATGGTGAAGGAGGATGCATTGCTCAATAGATTTAGAACAAGAATTCATGTATGAACAGGATTCAGTTTTTCTTTTACTTATTTACATTTCTTCCACGTCATGGTGAATGGATAGTTTTATCTAGCAACCCTAAACAGGTTTATATTTATCCAAAAATGCTTCAGAAGACCCATCAGCTCTCTCTACAGAAGGAAGAAGAAAAACTGGCGATTATACGATGATCTGGAAGCAACTAATTGCTTAGATACCAAGCAGCTTGAACCTGATTTGCACGGTTCCAGTTCTAATCCGCTAATATCAATGTGCTGCTGCAGATGGGATGTAACCAGGGGGGCATTACTCTTCTCGGTAGCTTCAAATTGACCCCGCTGACATAAGCTATCAATTTCTTACTGTTCATGCCTGCAGCAGAATATCAAACACAGGCTCTACTATACCTAATTGTGGCTGCAGAAATAATTGTAATGTACTCGCCATAAAATTATTTTCTCTGAGTTCATTGAAGGACACAGCCAGATCTTCATGACGGATGGGCACTTCTCTGGATGAGATCATTAAAAACATCTCTGGTGACCCAGGAGCTCTTGAACCCCGAAATGCAAGTTGGCCAAATACCGAGGGGAGAGATGCAAGTTGGAGGAAGAGAAACGATCTGGAGGGAAGGACTGTAACTGTAGTTTTGCAGTTGGAAACCACCTCCAGAACCTATTTGTCTGAGATGAGACACAACCAGCAAAGAACAGAAGACCCCCCCCCCCCACCTGGAGTCAAGTGGGGGCATCCCTTCATGTGGAGGTGGGCTTTTCAGAAGACTTTGAGGCCTTGGGCTGCCAGGTACATTTGGCTCCAGAGGAAACAGTGGACTTGTCTTTGGTGAAGGAACCTTGGCTGTGAAAACCCATTTGTGTGTGAAGGGGAAGCCAAGCTTAAGCTGCATCTTCTTACCCTTCCAAGCCTGAGACCTTCTCCTACCACCAGCACTGTTCTTAAAGTGGTTCTAAAGGCAGAAGGATTTTTACCTTAAAGTGATTGTAAAGTCTCATTTTCTTTCTTTAAAAATAACAAATATGTTATACTTCCCTGCTCTGTGCAATTTGTTTTGCACAGAGCAGCCCAGATCCTCTTCTCGGGTCCCTCATTGGCTCTTCTGGCCCCTCCCTTCTGTCGAGTGCCCCCACAGCTTGCTATGGGGGCACCAGAGCTGAAGCTCTGTATGTCCATTCAGACATGGAGCTGCGGTTCGGCCCCGCCCCTCTCATGATTGGCTAACTGACTTTAATTGACAGCAGTGGGAGGCAATGGCGCCACTGCTATGTCTCAGCCAATCAGGAGGGAGGGTCCCAGACGGCCAAGGCACTTGTGCAAATTGCTGGACCGAGGCGGGGCTTAGGTAAGTATTAGGGGGGGCTGCTGCACACAGAATTTTTTTTTTTTATCTTTAACCACATGCCGACCGGGCCATAGCCGAAAGACGGCTACAGCGCGGTCGGCTTATTCTGGGTGGACGTCCGTAGGACGTCCTCCCAGAACCTTGCTCCTGCGCGCCCCCTAGGGCACGCACTCGGGAACATCCGTGACAGTGAGAGGGGAGAAGCAGAGAGGGGGGGAAGAGATGGGACCAGCGCTGTGGGCTGGATGTGTAGTGCCCACAGTGCTGGTCAGTGCCAGCACTGTGCAATACTCTGCCAGCACTGTGCCAATACATTTTAATAGAAACAAAGAATTATTTTTTTGATTTATAGCGCAAAAAATAAAAAAACCCAGCAGTGATTAAATACGAGCAAAAGAAAGCTCCATTTGTGTGAAAAAAAAAGGACAAAAAATTAATTTGGGTACAGTGTTGCATGACTGAGTAATTAACATTCAAAGTGTGAGAGCACCGAAAGCTGAAAATTGGCCTGGTTAGGAAGGGGGTTTAAGTGCCCAGTAGGTAAGTGGTTAATGCATAAAATGCATTAAGATAAAAAAATAAAAAAAATAAAAAAAAACTTCTGCCTTAACAATCCCTTAAATGCATTCTATGCAACCTTCTGTGTGCTGCCCCTCCTTACATTTACTTGAGGCTGATCTTGATCCAGTGCTGTGCCCGAGAACAGTGGCTCTCTTCCTCCTCACAGGGCAGACTGATAGCAACGGGAGTCATTGGCCTCTGCTGCTGTCAATCAAATACTGCGATGATGGAGCAGGGGACAAAACTGCACTGTCTGTGTCTATGGATACCGGCCGTGTGGCTCAGGATTGAGCCCGCAGGTATGCCACAATAGGAAGCAGCTTCCTATGGTGGCACATCGAGAAGGAGGAGGGGCCAGGAGTGCCAGCTTGAGGACCCTAGAAGAGGAGGACCGGGGCTGCTCTCTGCAAAATCATTGCACAAAGCAGGTAAGTATAACATCCTTATTATTTAGAAAAAACAAAAATGACCCTTTACAAATCACTTTAACTGCCTTGCGACCGCCGGCTGTCAATTGGCGCCCGCCCCTTCTCGACCCTCCAAGGAGCGCATGCCCGCCCGCCATGTCACTAGGCACCCGATGCGTGTGTCCCCTGAGTACCCGTGATTGCCCGGTAACACAGCAGGACCGTGGATCTGTGTATGTAAACAAACAGATCCACAGTCCTGTCAGAGGAGAACAGACCGATGGTGTGTTCTCAGTACAGAGAAACACTGATCGGTCTCCTCCCCTTGTGAATCCCCTCCCCCTACAGTTAGAATCACTCCCAGGGAACATATTAACCCCTTCAACGCCCCCTAGTGTTAACCCCTTCCCTGCCAGTCACATTTATACAGTAATCAATGCATTTTTATAGCACGGATCTCTGTATCAATGTGAATGGTCCCAAAAATGTGTCAAAAGTGTCCGATATGTCCGCCGCAATATCGCAGTCACGATAAAAAAAAAAAAATCGTTGATCGCCATTACTATTAAAGCGGTTCTGCACCCTTTTCATTTAGTAAATCTCTTTGCCTTCCAAATCAGGCAAAGAGTACTAAATGAAATGTTTTTTTTTTTTTTTACTTACCTTGTAATTGATGACTTCCGGTCTTCTCCCTCTGCGGCGGCGGGCGGGGTCTCTGCGTCGATCGTCGTCACGGCGCACTGTCTCCTGGGATCTGGTGTCATTGATCCCAGGAGTCAGTGCGGGCATCTTCCGAAATCTCGCGAGATTTCGGCCACATCTTCCGAAATCTCCCGAGATTTCGGCCACATCTGCCGAAATCTCGTGAGATGTCGGCAGATGTGCCGTTACTGCGCACGCGCGAGTAACGGCGGTGCATGCTGGGCCATCTAAAGTTCCTGTGGGTGTTTCACATGCCCACAGGCAAGATGGCCCCCAGCACTAAAGAAGAAGACGAGGAACTTCATCGGACGAAAACCGGCGGCGATCGAGATGGAAGATGGAACAGGTGAGTCCCCTAATAAAGGTAAGCACACTTTATATTACGTCCTAAAAAAAAAAATTTTTTTTTCAGAGTGCAGAACCGCTTTAAAGATTCACAGTACAGGGACCTCGGCTATGGAATGCTCTACCGAACAACATCCGCTTGGAAGAAAACCATCAGGCCTTCAGGAAAAAACTCAAGACCTACCTCTTCTAATATCGCAGGACAACAAGAGCAGAGAAACGCCTTGAGGCGATTCAATTCGCATTTGCAGCGCTATACAAATCATTCATTCATTCGCTAGTTAAAAAAAAAAAAAAAATAATAATAAAAGTGCTATAAATCTATCCTCTATTTTGTAGACGCTATAACTTTTGTACAAACCAATCAATATACGCTTATTGCGTTTTTTTTTTTTTTTTTTTTTACCAAAAATATGTAGAAGAATATGTAGAAGAATACGTATCGGCATAAACTGAGGAAAAAATATGTTTATTTATATTATATATTTTTGGGGATATTTAGTATAGCAAAAAGTAAAAAAAATACTTGTCACTCTTCTTTTGTTTATTGCACAAAAAATAAAAACAGCAGAGGTGATCAAATACCACCAAAAGAAAGCTCTATTTGTGGGGACAAAATGATAACAATTTCATCTAGGTACAGTGTTGTATGACCGCGCAATTGTCATTTAACCACTTGCCTACCAGGCACGAACACCTCCTTCCTGACCAAGCCATTTTTCAGCTTTCAGCACTGTCGCATTTTGAATGACAATTGCGCGGTCATACAACACTGTACCCAAATAAATTTTTTATAATTTTTTCCCCACAGATAGAGATTTATTTTGGTGGTATTTGATCACCTCTGCGGTTTTTACTTCTTGCGCTATAAACAAAAGAAGAGGGACAAGTTTGAAAAAACATAATTTTTTTTTTTTTAAACAATTTTTTTCCTCAGTTTAGGCCGATACGTATTCTTCTACATATTTTTGGTAAAAAAAAAAAAAAAAAATCGCAATAAGCGTATATTGATTGGTTTGCGCAAAAGTTATAGCGACTACAAAATAGGGGATAGATTTATAGCATTTTTTATTATTATTATTTTTTTTTTACTAGTAATGGCGGCGATCTGCGATTTTTATCATGACTGCGACATTGCGGCAGACATATCGGACACTTTTGACACATTTTTGGGACCATTCACATTTATACAGCGATCCGTGCTATAAAAATGCATTGATGACTGTATAAATTGACTGGCAGGGAAGGGGTTAACACTAGGGGGCGCTGCAGGGGTTAATATGTTCCCTATGTTAGTGATTCTAACTGTGGGGGGAGGGGACCGATCGGTGTCCCTATGTACAAGGGACACACCATCGGTCTCCTCGCCAGTGACAGGACGTGGATCTGTGTATTTACATACACAGATCCACGTCCTGCTCAGTTACTGGGCAATCGCAGGTGCCCGGCGGACATCGCGGCCGCCGGGCACGTGCACCGGGTCCCCAGCGACGAGGCGGGCACGCGCGCCCCCTAGAGGCCAAAATGTAGACGACGTCATATGACGGCGTTCCGCCACAAGAGCCGCACCGCTCCGCCGTCAATTGACAGTGGGCGGTCGGCTACTAGTTAAAGTGTGACAACGCTGAAAGCTGAAAAATGGCTTGGGCAGGAAGGGGGGTGAAAATGCCCTGTATTGAGGTGGTTAATCTCATCCACAGAAGTGCCTATCTGTCATGAAGATCCAGTTGTGTCCTTCAATGAAGAGAAAATGGCACTGTCCTTTAGAGCGAACTGTATCAGCTGTAAATGGCAAAAAATTATCATCCAATAATAATAGGATAGGCAAACTAAACAAACAGAGGAGTGTTGCTAGCCAGAGACAGTTTCAAGCCAGATCTAAAAAGCTGCCAAGAGTAATACATGCACAGTGGAGCACGTAAGTAAATAACAAATAATAAGACAAAAAAAAAGGCTCAGGCCAGGAAGTAAAAGGCTTAGTCACAGCGGGAGGCGAGACTGAAAACACAACATGGTGCAACAGACACAGCGGAAACAACAGCGGGAAGAGCAGAGCCAGAGGTTATCATCACAAGAGCAAATGACTAAACCACAGTGCGAGGAGGGATACCTGTATAAGAGCTCGGTTTCGGATTTGAGTATAAAGCGTTCGGACGTGAGGAGCCAAGTACATGTCCAGAAGAAGATTATCCTGCAAGGTTAGAAAACAGAATTATAAAACTATACAAGAAAGGAAGGTTTCTCAGGTACAAACACAAAGGGATTTGCTAAAATTATTTACATCAAAGTTAAACTCCGTGCGCCATCATTTCAATACTCTTAGATAGGCTGGTAGCTAATTATCTCTGCTGTGTGTGTACCCAATGATTGTTTTATTCTTTCAGCTTAAAGTGACCCTGTCCCCAGATCATTCATTCTAACAAAACAAATAGATATGCAAGTTTTTTTTCTTTTACTTGATCTTAAAGCGGCGTTCCGCTGTTTTCTTATTTTTTGGAGTCAGTAGCTACAATTACTGCAGCTGCTGACTTTTGAAATATAGACACTTACCTATCCAGGGCGCGCGCGATGTCAGCACCCGAAGCCGATCTACCCACCGCCATCCTCGGTAAGTGAAGCCTGCGCTATCCCACTGGTCCCTGCTGTTTTCTGGGACCAGTGTGTCTCCCAGAATACAGCGGGGGACGGGAAGTGGCGTAGATACCCACTGGTGGCTTGGGTATCTATGCCCGGAAGTGCGAGCAAAATACCTGTATTAGACAGGCATCTGCTCCCCCCTGAAAGGTGCCAAATGTGACACCGGAGGGGGGGAGGAACCGCAAAAGCAGAAGTTCCATTCTTGTGTGGATCTCCGCTTTAATTACATTTTTTCCACATGCATTTACAACAGCACAAAACACAATTATAAACACTTATATAAAACACCTGCCACCCCCCTCCCAAAAAAATAAAAATAAAAATCAAAGTATAATTAACCAATTGCCGACCGCCCTATAGCGGTGGCCGTGCTGCGCAGGATCACATATAATTATATATATATATATATATATATATATATATACATATATACACATACATACACACACACACACTTCTGGGTATTGGATGCAAGTGCGTGCCGGCGGCTCGCTCCCGATGTGATTCTACACAGTGGGAGCTGATCAGTGGGTCCCGCGTACACTATGTCTGCCGGCACCCGCTGATCGTTCGATGATTTTACAACCAAAGTCCCAGTTGACTATAAGAAGCTGACTTTAGCATCTATCCTATATACTAGAGCTGCACGATTAATCGTTATCGCGGTTTTTCCCCTTCGCGATCTTAACAAAGCATTTTCCCGATTCTAGGGCTGAAACAACTAATCGATTAATCGAGAACTAATCGATTATGAAATTAATCGATTACTATTTTCATAATCGATTAATCGGCCAGTAACATAATAGGGGTTAAAAAAAACTAAAATTAGCTCTTTATAGTACAAAAAGAACAAATAATCGCTACTGTAAATATTACTTTTTCAGTTCTACAGTAAAAAAAAAAAAAAATGAACCCCTTACAGTAGTGAGTATCTGCTTTTTTTTTTTCTTGTTGTACTATAAAGGGCTAATTTTCTTTTTTTTTTAACCTCCATTATGTTACTAAACGTCTCAGGCCTGGTTGGTGCTTTTTTGCAGAAAAACGCACTACAGTTCATTTACATGGTTTCCTATGGGACACGTTCACATCTATGCTTTTTTCAACCACTGCTGTTTGGAAAGGCAAAACTGTGCTTTTTTGGTTCAATATACTTCAATGGAGAAGCTGCAGAAAAGCATGTAATGTGTTTTTGCAGCAATTTGTGTTTTTTAATCTGCCCAACAAACTAATTGGCCAAAAAAAGTATATATCTCTTCTGTCTGTTATTCTCAGAGTGGATTCGATATTTTTCTCCCTAACCATATAGTTGGTCATTTATATTTACCATTGAGATATTTAAAGAATAAATTGCCTTTTTTTAAAAAAAAATTTACGTATTAACTAAATTATACACCACACTTTATTTTTAAGGTTATTAACCGATTAATCGATTATTCAAAACAATAATCGGCCAACTAATCGATTATTAAAATAATCGTTAGTTGCAGCCCTACCCGATTCTTTCTATACAGAGAATTCTCTGCTGAAGCCAACAGCTGTCAAAAAAATATAAATAAAAAAAAAGTCTGCCAAGTATCACAACATTCCTCAGCTGCTGAGCCAACTATAAACATTGTAACGTTTTGTTCTTTAGATCAAAAACAAATGAACTTCCGTCTGTAAATGAGGGAAGTTTAAAAGGAACACTAAAGGAATTTTTTTTTTAAAATAACAAACATGCTATACTTACCTCTACTGTGCAGCTTGTTTTGCACAGTGTGGCCCCGAACCTGGTCTTCTGGGGTCCCTCGGCAGCTGTCTCGGCTCCCCCCCGCAAGTACTTCTCACCTAAATGCGAGCTCCCTCGCATGGTGTGGAGTACTTGCGGGTGCGCTCCCGTGATACAGCCGGCGGCTGTAGCCGCTCGCTGTATCACTCGCCCCCACTACCCGGCTGCGCTGCTTTCAATCCATCCACTCCAGCCAATCAATGGCCAGGGTGAGCGGCAAAGAGGACGTCGGGGGCGAGCGCGGGACTTTCGAGGGGTCAGATAAGTATAAAACGGGGGGCCTGGGGGGGCCGGCATTGTCAAATGTTTTTTTTACATTAATGCATAGAATGCATTAACGTGAAAAAACCTTTACAACCCATTTAACCACTTAAAGACTAAACCCTTTTTTGACACTTGTTGGTTTGTTAAAAATCAGTATTTTTTGCTAGGAAATTACTTAGAACCCCCAAACATTATATATTTTAGCAGAGACTCTAGAGAATAAAATGGTGGTTGTTGCAATATTTTAAATCACACTGTATTTGCGCAGCGGTCTTTCCAATGCAAATTTTTGGGAAAAAAATACACTTTAATTAATAAAAAAAAAAAAAAAAACTAAACAGTAAAGTTGGCAACATTTTTTTATATAATGTGAAAGAGGATGTTACGACACGACAATTGTGATCTTTATTCTAAGCAAAAAAATTGTGATTCTCATTTTGGCCAGAATCGCGCAGCTCTACTATATAATAATTATGAGGTTCTTGTGTCAATGGCATCAGTTTGAGATGCTTCTGAGACCATTCAGAATTCATTGAAAGGTGCAGCTGACCTCCTCCGGTCCTGCATTTCACCTGCTTTTGGAGGGTTGTGCATCTCTATAGACTTGAACAGGAATGAAAAACCCGTTTGAAACTAGAAAATCAAGTCTACTATGCCTAATCATCTTACAGTTTGATAAATATCCTGTCGTGCATAACGAGTGACTCCGCAAAGTCACGTTATGTTACATAAAACGAACGACATCAGCAGAACTGCAGAAAAGATTCGGGATGACCATCAGCAGACACAAGCCATGTCTCCATGAGCTGGAGCCTAGACAATTACCTTCATCTCATCCAGCATCTTTAGGCAGGAGGCGTACTTGGATTCATAGAATTTAAAGATGATATCACGGACTTGAGGCTCCAACTCCAGAAACAGCTTGAAAGAACTGAAGGAGATAAAAACGAAGAGAGAGTTTTATACCCATACAATAGAATGTCCACCCACATTCTGCAAGCGCATGCATTGTGAACAATCAAAACTCCATCAGACTCTAAAATAACGGTGAAGAGTTCTTATCGGACCTTTTTCAGCTGGAACACAATTACCTACAAAATAATTGCACCCCGAAGTAAAACATACATTGAAGACCTTACTCTGAGGCGGGACTGCTTGACATTTTGGATAGTGCCATCACCTTTAGGCAGTATTAAACCCAAAAGCAACATTATATTGCAGCTTACCAATTCTTAGATGTGATGGCTGCACTAGTTTAACTGCTGGAGTTAACATTTCATAACAAGCTGGTGAATGGTTACTAGGCCCGCCCAGCAACCAATCACTGAGGCAGCTCCTCCTCCATCCAGCACTATGCTGCCTCCTGCTCTTCGCTCAGCAGTGAACGGGAGCGGTCGAGGCTTGGGGGGAAGGCAGAGCTGTGGTCACGATCCACCTGTCAGCTCCCCCACACTGTCTTGGTGACATGCTCAAGGGCTGAGTTGTTGGGTTGTAGCTGACAGACCCTTGTTTTTAGTCGCTGACTGGAGGTACCACCAAGCCAATCCAAAACCAGTGACTGAGAAGTGCCATAACAACTAACCTGCTAGAGATTACATTTTTCTGAAGTTCTTGGCGATCAAAAGTGGCCAGTGCACAAAGTCCTCCATATACAGCGACATTATTGCAGGAAAGCAGCTGTGGAGAGGCAGAAGGAAGTGTGATCACTACAAGGGGGATTCCGATGTCTTTGAGTACATTGGTCAGACTGATTAGGATAGAAACTTACCTCTGGAAAGTCACAGTGGTCAAACGATGCCAGCAAGAAGCATTTCGCTGCCTGTTTGTATTTACGTGCAGCTAATTCTGCCAGGCCTGAAACCAGAAAAACAGCATTAGAGGGGATGTAGGGTCTTTAAACGTTTCTTTAGACCAGGGATATGCAATTAGCGGACCTCTAACTGTTGCAAAACTACAAGTCCCATCATGCCTCTGGGGGTCATGCTTGTGGCTGTCAGTCTTGCTATGCCTCATGGGACTTGTAGTTCTGCAACAGCTGGAGGTCCACTAATTGCATATCCCTGCTTTAGACCTTAATAAATAAAATCACCTTGGAATACACAATATCATCAATGTATTTTCTTGTTAAAAAATAATTATCTATAGCTTTCAGTTACATATGCCCATGAGGGCAGTCATGTACCTTATTATACTTTACAGCATGGTTTTACTTTACTGCTCAATCTAACAATGCAAGTTTATGAGGCAGCTCTCTCATTGGAAACAATGCACTCTCCGAGGGGATACTATATCTCAAAGGCACTGTCACCTGGTAATTCAAGGCAAAGTGACAGTGTCTCCTGATAGCCCACCCCTCCCCAGCTCACTGTGCCAGGCTCCCTTGTCACCTCCCTGCTGCTGCAGTAGTGCCCCCTGGGTAAGCCCTAGCATTGGGTGGTGCCAGATCTTAACCAGGCGTTGAGGTCACGGCCCACCATATACATAAGTGTTCAGGACTGAAGAGTGGTGCATCAGCACATGGGGGCAGACACATGCTCTGTCATACCCAGTTACTGGGTATGTAAGTTACTACATTGGCCCGACTTTTATACAACTTGAGGGCCACAGACTTCAATGTTAACCCTCAAAAGTTGCATGAAAGTCATAACTGAAGGTTTTACATGCAACAATGGGTCCGACTTTGCAGAGGGACAACAAGTCACATCCAAGTTGCACTCCAAAGTTGAATGACTTAAGTCCTACAAGTGTGAATGGAGCCTTACTAAAACCTGAGTGTGAAAAATCTGGTGCAGCTGGACAATGGTAGCCAATCAGCTTCTAACTTCAGCTTGTTTAGTTAGTTGTAAACCCTGTATAACCACTTTTACCTACAGGTAAGCCTATAATAAGGCTTACCTGCGAGTAACTGCCTCATCTGCACATGCGCACTGAAGAAATGGCCCGCTCGTGAAGTTCCTTCAGCTGCAGTGCCGATACCGGCATCTCTCCAACGCATGCACCGGAGCCCGCAAACCCAGAAATAACTCCGGGACGACACGTCTCCGGTCACATCGGTGTGTCGGGACCACTGCAACAGCAACGTTCGAAGGCAAGTATTTCATAATGAGCTAGTATGCGATGCAGAGTTGCACCAGATTTTGCTTGCTCCAGTTTTAGGCTTCAATCACATCTAGGGGTTGCTATTTTACCGGCATTTTTTCGAGCGGCCATAGGTCCCCCAAACTTCAAACTCGGTAGTTAAGGGTTCCTAGATGCCCCCTAGCTGCAGGGTCCCGAAATGACATTGCTGCAGATGGACACAGTTGACCGACTTTGGGGCCCCCATATCTTGGGGCCACTTAGTGTTAGGAAATTTGGTGTGCAAACCCAGTGGAACTACAACATATCCAAAGCTGGGGTTCCAAATACGGGGCCCCAAAGTCGGTTCGGAAAATGTCAAGCACTTTTCTGCAGCAGAGAATGACATTTTCTGAACCGACTTTGGGGCCCCGTATCTCAGGGCCACTTAGTGCTAGGAACCCTTGGATTTGCTTGGATATGTTGTAGTGCCAGTTCCACTGGGTTTGCACACCAAATTTGGGGTCCCTAGCACTAAGCGGCCCCAAGATACGGGGCCCCAAAATCAGTTCGGAAAATGTCATTTTCTGCAGCAGAAAAATGCTTGAATTGAGTATAAGCCGAGGGGGGCATTTTCAGCACAAAAAAAGGTGCTAAAAAAAACTCGGCTTATACTCGAGTATATACGATATGTGTTCACTGAAAACTTTTACTTTTCATCTTAATTTGCTTTCTCTAGAAGTGCCCTTTATGAACCCAACCCACCACTCTACTACATCCAGGTAAACGAATGTGGTAGTGCTGAAGAGCCATCCAGTGGCTGAATGTGCTAATGACAGTTTAAACAATTACAGATTTCCAATCTTCATAGACAGGTACTGGATAAAATATGCCAATATAAAATAAGCATTCTTCAAATGTATGAAAAAGAAATTGTACACAATTATGTTAAAGATTCAGCTGCATATTATCATTACTGACATTAAAGGATAATTCCACCCCAACGCTAAAATCACTACATCTATTAGACATCTACAATCTAACACTAACCTATCTAACCCTGTAAAGAAGAAAATCGCTTTACAGTTGTGCTTATAAGTTTACACACCCTGGCAGAATTTATGATTTCTTGGCCATTTTTCAGAGAATATGAATGATAACAAAAACGTTTCTTTCACTCACGGTTAGTGTTTGGCTAAAGCCATTTATTATTAATCAACTGTGTTTACTCTTTAAATCATAATGGCAACAGAAACTACCCAAATTACATACCCCAGTTCTTAATACCCTGTATTGCCCCCTTTAAACACCAATGACAGCTTGAAGTCTTTTGTGGTATTTGTGGATGAGGCTCTTTATCTTCTCAGATGGTAAAGCTGCCCATTCCTCTTGGAAAAAAGCCTCCAGTTACTGTAAATTCTTGGGCTGTCTTGCATGAACGGCACGTTTGAGATCTCCCCAGAGGGGCTCAATGATATTGAGGTCAGGAGACTGAGATGGTCACTCCAGAACCTTCACTTTATTCTGCTGTAGCCAATGACAGGTCGACTTGGCCTTGTGTTTTGGATCATTGTCATGTTGGAATGTCCAAGTACGTCCCATGCGCAGCTTCCTGGCTGATGAATGCAAATGTTCCTCCAGTAATTTTTGATAACATACTGCATTCATCTTACTATCAATTTTGACCAAATTTCCTGTGTCTTTGTAGCTCACACATCCCGAAAACATCAGCGACCCACCTCCGTGTTTCACAGTAGGGATGGTGGACCTTTCATCATAGGCCTTGTTGACTCCTCTCCAAATGAAGCGTTTATGGTTGTGGCCAAAAGCAAATTTTTGGTCTCATCACTCCAAATGACTTTGTGCCAGAAGGTTTGAGGTTTGTCTCTGTGCTGTTTGGCGTATTGTAAGCGGGATACTTTGTGGCATTTGCGTAGTAATGTCTTTCTTCTGGCGACTCGACCATGCAGCCCATCTTTCTTCAAGTGCCCCTCTTTATTGTGCATCTTGAAACAGCCCCACCACATGTTTTCAGAGAGTCCTGCATTTCACCTGAAGTTATTTGTGGGGGTTTTACTTTGCATCCCGAACAATTTTCCTGGCAGTTGTGGCTGAAATTTTAGTTGGTCTACCTGACCGTGGTTTTGGTTTCAACAGAACCCCTCATTTTCCACTTCTTGATTAGAGTTTGAACACTGCTGATTGGCATTCTCAACTCCTTGGATATCTTTTTATATCCCTTTCCTGTTTTATACAGTTCAACTACCTTTTCCTGCAGATCCTTTGACAATTCTTTTGCTTTCCCCATGACTCAGAATCCAGAAACGTCAGTGCAGCACTGGATGGAAGGTGCAAGGGTCTGTCAGGAGTCCAGAAACTCATTGACCTTTTATACACACACACTAATTACAAGAAAACAGATCACAGGTGAGGATGGTTACCTTTAAATAGCCATTCAAACCCCTTTGTGCCAACTTGTGTGCATGTTATCAGGCCAAAATCACCAGGGTATGTAAACTTTTGATCAGCGTCATTTGGGTAGTTTCTGTTGCCATTATGATTTAAAAAAAGAGTAAACACAGTTGATTGATAATAAATGGCTTCAGTCAAACACTGAGTGAAAGAAATATTTTTGTCTCATCATTCATATTCTCTGAAAAATGGCCAAGAAATCATAAATTCTACCAGGGTATGTAAACTTATGAGCACAACTGTAAATACCTTTTTTGAAGCCGATCCGGTGCCATGCTAAGCTGTCAGCGGCTGCTTCACTGTAGAGGCGGGTGCAGAGGAGATGGCCGACAATGGAAGCCCCATAGTAAGTCTATGGGCGAGGTCACTTCCGATTCATTTCACAGCTGTTGGCTGTGTCCTCTGCAGAGCTTCCGCCGCTGGAGACCAGACTGGATCGGCTTAAAAAAAAAAAAAAAAAATGTACTGTATACTGATTTCTTCTTTACAGGGTTATATAGGTTAGTCTTAGATCGTGGATGTCTGTAGATGCAGGGATTTTAGTGTTGGGGTGGACTTATCCATTAAACTTGGTATCACTCAAAAGTAAAAAAAATAAATCTGGACAAGAATACTACTAAAAATGATCCATCGTCTTCTGTACTATACTTGCTTAGCTCACTGAGCAGCCCACTAGACCCAGTATATACAGCCGCTGCGGAAATTGGAACTACTAACCTGCAGCACACTTTAACTTTGTAAGCACTGATAAGGTCTGGCTGTCTCTTTCTCCCCGTTGCTGAAAAAGAAAATCGGTTTAAGTTATTATATATTTTCCTATTATGAATACAGTGCTGACATACTGGTATTGATAGAGAAATGCCCATTACAATTCCTGCCCGAGTAGAATTTAAACTATAAATCGTCAGGGCGTGCACAGCACGGCCATTGTATGCAAGGCTGATTAGCTTATGGCGGTGGGAGGAAACTGCATCCCGCAGAAAAGACCCACAAAACTCAGGAGTAGAAATGTAACTGAGGATTCTACAGCTACCACAGTGAATGGAACCACTTCCCATCCAGGCCAATTCTGACATTTCTCTCCTACATGTAAAATTCATATTTTTTTTTGCTAGAAAATTACATCGAACCCCCAAATATTATATCGTTTTTTTTTTTTTTTTTTTTAGCAAAGACCCTAGAGAATACAATGGCGGTCGTTGCAACTTTTTACCTCGCACGGTATTTGCACAGCAATTTTTCGAACAATTTTTTTTTGGGGAAAATAACAAAAAACAGTTTCATGCTTTAACCACTTGCCGCCCGCCATATAGCAGAATGACGGCGGCAAAAGTGGTTTCAATATCCTGACTGGGCATCATATCATGTCCTCAGGATATTAAGCCGCTGCGCGTCCCCGGGGGCACGCATCGCGGCGATCGTTGTTGCGGTGTGTCAGTCTGACACACCGCAACTATGATCTCGGTAAAGAGTCTCCGACGGAGACTCCCTACCACATGATCAGCCGTGTCCAATCACGGCTGATCACAGTGTAAATAGGCAAAGCCGGTGATCGGCTTTTCCTCACTAGCGTCTGTCAGACCCCTGACAGTCCTCTGACAGGGGGGGTCTGCGCTGATCGATTATCAACGCAGCCCCCCCCCCCCGAGAATGCCCCCACTGGACCACCAGGGACGTCACCAGACCACCAGGGATGCCCAGCACAAGGTATTCTACCCTAGACCACCAGGGATGCCAGTCAGTGCCCACAATGGATGCCATCAGTGCCCACAATGGGCATCACTGATTGGCATGCATTATTGTTTGGCACTGATTGGCATCCATCAGTGCAATACTTTACACTACAATGCCGCCCATCCGTGCCCCCCATCAGCGCCCATCCGTGCTTATTCGTGTCGCATATCAGTGCCCATCCGTGTCGCATGTCAGTGCCCACCAGTGTCGCATGTCAGTGCCCACCCGTGTCGCATGTCAGTGCCCACCCGTGTCGCATGTCAGTGCCCATCCGTGTCGCATATCAGTGCCCATCCAGGTCGGCTTATCAGCGCCCATCCAGGTCGGCTTATCAGCGCCCATCCAGGTCGGCTTATCAGCGCCCATCCAGGTGGGCTTATCAGCGCCCATCCAGGTGGGCTTATCAGCGCCCATCCAGGTCGGCTTATCAGCGCCCATCCAGGTCGGCTTATCAGCGCCCATCCAGGTCGGCTTATCAGCGCCCATCCAGGTCGGCTTATCAGCGCCCATCCAGGTCGGCTTATCAGCGCCCATCCAGGTCGGCTTATCAGCGCCCATCCAGGTCGGCTTATCAGCGCCCATTCAGGTCGGCTTATCAGCGCCCGTCATTGCAGCCCCATCAGTGAAGGAGAAAACTTACTTATTTACAAAGTTTTGTAACTGAAAAAAAAAAAAAAAAAAAAAAAGTTTTGGTCTTTTTTTTATTTGTTTAGCAGTAAATAAAAAAATCACAGAGGTGATCAAATACCACCAAAAGAAAGCTCTATTTGTGGGAACAAAATTATAAAAATGTAGTTTGAGTACAGTGTAGCATGACCCCGCAATTGTCATTTAAAATGCGACAGCGCTGAAAGCTGAAAATTGGTCTGGGCAGGAAGGTGTATAAGTGCCCGGTATTGAAGTGGCTAAAAAAAAATTAAAAATAAAAACATAGTTGGCCTAATTTTTTGCATAATGTGAAAGATTAAGTTACGGCGAGTAAATAGATACCCAACATGTCACGCTTCAAAATCGCACACGCTCGTGGAATGGTGCCAAACTTCAGTACTTAAAAATACCCATAGGCAAAGATTTAAAATTTTTTACTGGTTACATGTTTTGAGTTATAGAGGAGGTCTAGGGCTAGAATTATTGCTCTCGCTCGAACATTCATGGCGGTACCTCACATGTGTGGTTTGAACACCGCTTTCATATGCGGGCGGGACTTACGCATGCGTTCAATTCTGCGTGCGGGCACACAGGGACAGGGGCGCTTTAAATTTTTTATTTTTTTTATTGTTCATTTTACTTTTCTTTTTTTCGTTTGACTCTTTCTAAAAAAAAAATAATAATAATTTTGATCACTTTTATTCCTGTTACAAGGAATGTAAACATCCCTTGTAATAGGAATATGGCATGATCAGTCCTCTTTACAGTGAGATATGAGGTCAATAAGACCCCACATCTCACCTCTAGGCTGGGAAGCCTGAAATCAAAAAAAAAAATAAACGATCTTGGCTTCCCAGCTGAGGCGGCGCCATTTGTTTGAATGCAGAGGCCAGACGTGATGTCATAACATTGCGCTCGGCCTCTGAACAATCATAGAGATTCCGGCGACCATCTGGTCCGCCGGTAATCTCTATGGTCACCATCAGGGGTAGGTGGATCCGTCCTCCGACTCACCGATGGAAGCGGTGAGTCGGTAGAAAAAACGGAGGGCGGCGGGAGGGGGGTGCGTCCCCTCTCGCTGCCCGTAAGAACGATCAAGTGGCAGAACAGCCGCTATGATTGTTCTAATGGTGTAGGGAATTCTCCGGCTGAACAAGACGATATCTGAATGATGCCTGTAGCTGCAGGCATCATTCAGATATACCCTTGCATTGTCAAGGACGTCATATGACGTACCTTGGGTGGGAAGAGGGTAAATTAGAACTAAAAGGCAAAACTTTTTAGCATTTCAAATTGCACAAGGGAGGGGTATTACCAGTGCCGGGACAAGGTCATTTGATGCCCAGGGCGAAGATGCCTAACTGCCCCCCCCCCCGTGTGCTGGTGGTGTCACTGTAAGGTAAAAATGCTCCTGCATCTGTAGTGTCAGAGAAAATGGCAGTGATGTCACCGGAAGGACAAAAGCACTTGTGTCACTCGGAGGAAAGAATGCCCCTGTGTTGATAGTGCAAGTCTGAGAAGGACTGGTGATATGAAGGGTAACAGGGCTGGGAGGGCGGGGGCTTTGTGGGTTCATTTGACTAAGAGGCCATCCTTCCAGGAGCTAAAAGGCCGAGAGCCCCTTTCCCCACCACATGATGACATAGTAGATCTGTACGTCAATAGGTTACATAATATTTCTCATTACCTATCCTGGCACACACTACCTTCGTAGATAGGTATAGTGCAGTGGTGGTGAACATTGGCACCCCAGATGTTTGGGAACTACATTTCCCATAATGCTCAAGCATTCTGTAGTGTAGTTGAGCATCATGGAAAATGTATTTCCAAAATATCTGGGGTGCCCAGGTTCACCATTACTGGTATACTGCATGGTAGAGAATGCGATAATGCAACAGTCTCCTTGGGGGCAGACAATCCATCAAACAGGCTCAGTCTGATATCCCTATAAGCTGATGCAATTGCATATTAGGCTCCATTCTCACTGGTGTTTAGCCATGGTGTGAATCCCAGTGAATCCCTGCTGCTGGGTTTGACTGCTGTGAGTGAATAGCTGCTGCCCCCAAGCCCATACACTGCAATGGCAGGCTTTCAGCGGTTGCTACCGGATTTGCAGAGATAGGGATTACCAGTGGTGAACCTGACTGAACGTACTTTGGCTGCGCCGATCCTCACTGAACGTTCTTTGGCTGCGCCGATCCTCACTGAACGCTCTTTGGCTGCGCCGATCCTCACTGAACGCTCTTTGGCTGCGCCGATCCTCACTGAACGCTCTTTGGCTGCGCCGATCCTCACTGAACGTTCTTTGGCTGCGCCGATCCTCACTGAACGTACTTTGGCTGCGCCGATCCTCACTGAACGTACTTTGGCTGCGCCGATCCTCACTGAACGTACTTTGGCTGCGCCGATCCTCACTGAACGTACTTTGGCTGCGCCGATCCTCACTGAACGTACTTTGGCTGCGCCGATCCTCACTGAACGTTCTTTGGCTGCGCCGACCCTTACTGAACGTACTTTGGCTGCGCCGATCCTCACTGAACGTTCTTTGGCTGCGCCGATCCTCACTGAACGTACTAGACTGAATGTACTTTGGCTGCGCTGATCCTGACTGAACCTACTTTGGCTGCGCTGATCCTGACTGAACCTACTTTGGCTGCGCTGATCCTGACTGAACCTACTTTGGCTGCGCTGATCCTGACTGAACCTACTTTGGCTGCGCTGATCCTGACTGAACCTACTTTGGCTGCGCTGATCCTGACTGAACCTACTTTGGCTGCGCTGATCCTGACTGAACCTACTTTGGCTGCGCTGATCCTGACTGAACCTACTTTGGCTGCGCTGATCCTGACTGAACCTACTTTGGCTGCGCTGATCCTGACTGAACCTACTTTGGCTGCGCTGATCCTGACTGAACCTACTTTGGCTGCGCTGATCCTGACTGAACCTACTTTGGCTGCGCTGATACTGACTGAACCTACTTTGGCTGCGCTGATCCTGACTGAACCTACTTTGGCTGCGCTGATCCTGACTGAACCTACTTTGGCTGCGCCGATCCTGACTGAACCTACTTTGGCTGCGCTGATCCTGACAGAACCTACTTTGGCTGCGCTGATCCTGACAGAACCTACTTTGGCTGCGCCGATCCTGACAGAACATATTAGACTGAATTTACTTTGGCTGCGCCGATCCTGACAGAACATATTAGACTGAATTTACTTTGGCTGCGCTGATCCTGACTGAACCTACTTTGGCTGCGCTGATCCTGACAGAACATATTAGACTGAATTTACTTTGGCTGCGCTGATCCTGACTGAACCTACTTTGGCTGCGCTGATCCTGACTGAACCTACTTTGGCTGCGCTGATCCTGACTGAACCTACTTTGGCTGCGCTGATCCTGACTGAACCTACTTTGGCTGCGCTGATCCTGACTGAACCTACTTTGGCTGCGCTGATCCTGACTGAACCTACTTTGGCTGCGCTGATCCTGACTGAACCTACTTTGGCTGCGCTGATCCTGACTGAACCTACTTTGGCTGCGCTGATCCTGACTGAACCTACTTTGGCTGCGCTGATCCTGACTGAACCTACTTTGGCTGCGCTGATCCTGACTGAACCTACTTTGGCTGCGCTGATCCTGACTGAACCTACTTTGGCTGCGCTGATCCTGACTGAACCTACTTTGGCTGCGCTGATCCTGACTGAACCTACTTTGGCTGCGCTGATCCTGACTGAACCTACTTTGGCTGCGCTGATCCTGACTGAACCTACTTTGGCTGCGCTGATCCTGACTGAACCTACTTTGGCTGCGCTGATCCTGACTGAACCTACTTTGGCTGCGCTGATCCTGACTGAACCTACTTTGGCTGCGCTGATCCTGACTGAACCTACTTTGGCTGCGCTGATCCTGACTGAACCTACTTTGGCTGCGCCGATCCTGACAGAACCTACTTTGGCTGCGCCGATCCTGACAGAACATATTAGACTGAATTTACTTTGGCTGCGCTGATCCTGACTGAACCTACTTTGGCTGCGCTGATCCTGACAGAACATATTAGACTGAATTTACTTTGGCTGCGCTGATCCTGACTGAACCTACTTTGGCTGCGCTGATCCTGACTGAACCTACTTTGTAGACTGAATTTACTTTGGCTGCGCTGATCCTGACTGAACATACTTTGGCTGCGCTGGTCCTGACAGAACATACTAGACTGAATGTACTTTGGCTGCGCAGATCCTGGCTGAACATACTTTGGCTGCGCTGATTCCAACAGAATGTACTTTGGCTGCGCTGATCCAGACAGAACGTACTTTGGCTGAGCCGATTGATGCTGGAGCCCTATTCAGCCATATTTATCCATTTCTAAAATCCAAAGCATCACATCGCATCCATACTCAGACACCTGCCATCTCAGGGAAATAGTGACATAAGGCTCATTGAAAGGAACCTAATAATTTTTTTCCCCAGCAGGTGAAAGTCGATGGTCTTTTAAAGAAAACATTTCTCCACAAATATATATGCTAATATATTATTATTAAGACAGATGCATTACATCTACAATCTCCACTCTCTCCTCCCATTAGTGTCCAGTTGTAACTTTGCAAAGTCAAAGACCTCAATCAAATTCCTTACCATATTGCTTCTCAGGGGAGTCCTCATTCTCCCCGTCCTCCGAGGTAGAGCAGCGCTCTCTCCTAAAACTACCGCCTCCAAAGCCACACCAGCCGAGGCCTGGGTGGCACCCGAGCGATGTCACCAGTGGGTACCGTTCGGTCCACCCTCACTTCCTCCTCTTCCCCTCTCTCAGCAAGCGCCCATTCTGTTGGCTCTTACCTTGTCAGACCGCAGTTGGAGGGAGAAGAGAGTGGAATCTTCTCTCCAGCAGCTGCTGCAGCTCCCGCCCTGTGCTCCGTTTTTCAGCTGCCCAAGACGACAGCGTGATTACTCCTCTCATTCCGACAGATGGAGAACGGAGCACCTACAAGGTCCCAGTGCCCCCTCTTTAACAAGACCGCACAGCGCCCAGGGCAAGTGCCCTCCCCCCCTGTACTGGCCCTGGGTATAACCCATCATCTTGTTCTTTTTTTTGCCATCTGGGGTATGGTCCATTGGGGGGACTTCCCATTCTGTCCAACAGCCAAAACAGAAAGGAAATACCTCAAAAATTAGGGAAATCCATGGTTGGCACCAAGATCATCAGAACTAGTGTCCCCAATTGGATGTTTTCCCCTTTTTCTGTGCTGATAACCCATTTGAGATTTTCTTTCGATTTAACTCAGTGATAACGATAAACAGGGAAAAAAAATGAAGGGGTGATCAGGCAGCACTGTGTTTAAGTGGCTAGCACTTCTGCCTAGCAGCACTAGGGTCGTTGGTTCAAATCCAAACCATGGCACTACCTGCCTGGAGTTTGCATGTTCTCCCTTTGCTTGCGTTGGTTTCCTCCGGGCACTCCAAAGACATGCCAGTAGATTAATTAGCTTTTGTCTAAATTGGCCCTAGTAGGAGTATGTATGAATGTGAGTTAGGGACCTTAGATTGTAAGCTTCTTGAGGGCAGGGACTGATGTGAATGTAAAGCTCTGCGTAAATTGATGGCGCTATACAAGTACCTGTAATAAATAAAAATAAATAAATCTTCCCAACAAGAGAATAGGCAGTGATAAAAACCTGACGGGTATTCTAAAAAAAAAGTTTTGCCCATAATTATATTTTAATGCTCTGCTGTTAATAACGGTTCAGATTTCAGGGTCAGACACATGAATCCAGCATCATATTCAGGTCTGTTGCAAGATAGAAGTGGGAGGAATTGTGTCCCATCTTTGGTGTGAGTGGAAGAAATAGTGCCCCATTATTGGTATCACTGGGAGGAATAAGGTCCCATCTTTAGTGTCAGTGGGAGAGATAGTGCCCCATTGTTTGTGTCAGTGGGAGTAAGTGTTCCATCATTTATATCAGTCGGAGGAATTATCCCCCATTGTTGGTGTCAGTAGGAGGAAAAGTGTCCAATATTGGCTTCAGTGGAAGAAAAAGTGCCCCATGTTGGTGTCAGTGGAATTGTGGCTCATCCTTGGTGTCAGTGGCAGGAATAGTGCCCCATATCTGTAGGAGTAATAGTGCCCAAAGGGTCTGAGAAAAGGCAAGCAAAGGGCATCATCATCCGGCCCGTGGGCCGCAGTTTGGAGACCACTGTTATACAGACAGTGAAGACAATGAAGTGATACACACATGCATTGATGTCAAAACTAAATGAAAACATTTTTTTTTTTCTGGTAAGTAAAAATAGTACAAAAAGTGTACATTAAACTAAATCGACGTAAACCAAGAAAAAAAAAAAAAAAAGTAAGGTGCAGTACATATGTTTGACTCTATTTAAAGAGTAACTCCATTTTTGTTGAGAAAAAAAAAAAAAAAAAAAAAAAAACTTTCCCCTTTGGGTGATCTATGTACATTGCAAGAATTATAACAAACTTTTTTTGCAGATTCCTACCTTTTGTTATTCTGAAGAAATCCCCGTTTGTTCCTCTCTGCCTCTGGCCTGAACGGGTCTAATGGGAGTGGTTTCATAATTATCTATCAGCTGCTTCACCTGCACAGCACTAATGAGGAAATCTGCAGGGTCTGCACCCCTTTAGACATGTTCCTACAGGGAGTATCTCACCAAAAATTTAATTTTTGTTGCAGGGGATGCCTGAAATCAGATTTGTATCTTAGGCAGACTACTGGGTTAATTGGTGAGCCAATCACACAAGCAGGAAATTAAGTTTATGGGGAGTGGTCAGTACATCATTCTGTGTACAGAAGACCTCCAGGTAGCCATATTGCACTGCATTTACAGAAAATTACAGTGGCTGAAGATTAAAAAGAAAAAATATTTTTTAATAAATTCAATTACAATATGGCTTGTGTCGCAATTGTATACGCTATATTTTTCTTTATTTGCTATTTTTTTACCCCACGAAAGTGGAGTTATGCCCTCTACACACGAGCGGATTTTCCATCAGAAAAAAACTTGGATGTTTTTTCCCACGGAATTCCGCTCAAGCTTGGCTTGCATACACACGGTCACACAAAAGTTCTCTGAACTATCGACCGTCAAAAACGTGGTGACGTGCAACGAGCCGAGAAAATGAAGTTCAATACTTCGGGGCATGCGTAGGAATTTTGCGCGTCGGAATTGCTACCGACGATTGGAATTTCCGATCTGAACTTTTTCCGACCGAAAAATAGAGAACCTACTCTCAATCTTTTGCTGGTGGGAATTCCGCCAGCAATTGTCTGATGGAGCATACACACGGTCGGAATTTTCTGACCAAAAGCTCTCATCGGACTTTTGCTGGGGGAATTTCCGATCATGTGTACGGGGCATTACTCTTTAACAATATTCCTTTATCCAAGTTTTATTAATATGTAAGGGCTCTGGTATACTGTATGTACAGGGTGGCAGCCCTATATGCTCATTGCATGAGCAGGCTTCCCTTCCTGCCGATCCTTCAGATTGTAAGCTCTCAGGAGCAGGGCCCTCCTAACCCTTTTGTCTTGAATGGTATTGTAACTTTATGGTCTCCCTATATTTTGTAAAGCACTGTGCAAACTGTCAGTGCTATATAAATCCTGTATTATAATAATCAAACTGATGAGCTTTGTCTAATAGAAAATAATAGACTTTCTCTGTCTCTTATGATGTCAAACACCCACAGTGCACATGAAAGCCAGAGGCCACGTCATCTTTGTCTCAGCTGCAAGTGACATAAAAAAAGCTCAGAAAAACAGCTTATTAATAGCAAGACGGAGTTACTTTGTGCTTACAAATATTGTGTTATTTTGCTAATGATGTCGTGACCTACCAATTCATGTCAAATATCGTTTTAAAAGATCAGCCCACTTTAAATATACTGAAAGCCAAGATACCTGCTGCTCAAGAAAGGATTCAACAATAGAACAAATGCAAAAGGCAAGCAGGAGCCGTGAAGATGAATGCAGGTACCATTAACTGAAATTGTCAAGTGGAATTCTAAAACCTCTTACGTGTTCCAGTTTGGAGTTTTATTAAGCCTCATAGATGGAAGGGATAGTGGCTTTGTGCAAGGATGGAGAAATTAGAAAAATCGGAACACTGGCACTGCATGATCACATGGGGATAACTTAGACCCCTTTCACACTGGGGCGTTTTTCAGGCGCGTTAGCGTTAAAAAAAGCGCCTGTAAAGTGCTTGAAAGAAGCCTCATCTGTAATCCCAATGTAAAAAACCCAAGTGCTTTAACCACTTCAGCACCGGGCGATTTTACCCCCTTCCTTACCAGAGCACTTTTTGCGATTCGGCACTGCGTCGCTTCTGCATTGCGCAGTCGTGCGACGTTGCACCCAAACAAAATTGACGTCCCTTTTTTCCCACAAATAGAGCTTTCTTTTGGTGGTATTTGATCACCTCTGCGGTTTTTATTTTTTGCGCTATAAACAAAAGAGCAACAATTTTGAAAAAAAAAAAAAAAAAAAAAAAACAATATTTTTTACTTTTTGCTATAATAAATATCCCATTTTTTTTTTTTTTTTTTTAATTTTTTTACTCGTTTCGTTTAAACTAGTTTAGGCCGATACGTATTCTACATATTTTTGGTAAAAAAAAAATAAAAAAATAAAAATCGCAATAAGCGTATATAGATCAGTTTGCGCAAGAGTTATAGCGTTTACAAAATAGGGGATAGATTTATTGCATTTTTTTTTTTTTTACTAGGCGGTCGGGAACGGTAGGACGTCATATGACGTCCACCCAGGATGGTAGATCCACCTTGTGTGTGTCTGTAAATAAAGGGTTAAATTTGCCCACAAAGCGTCGCCGCTAAAAGCCATTTTCAGTCGCTTTTCGGGCGCTTCCCATTGATTTCAATGGGAAGGGGAGCTTTAGGAGCGGTGTATTCACCGCTCCAAAAGCGCAGCAAAGAAGCTGCTTGCAGGACTTTTTTTGACACCCTGCCAGCGCAGCGCCTCAGTGTGAAAGCACTCAGGCTTTCACATTGGGATTGCAGTTGCGGCTTCTTTCAGGCGCTTTACAGACGCTTATTTTAACGCTAAAGCGCCTGAAAAACGCCATAGTGTGAAAGGGGTCTCAATGTGAAAGGACTCGGGCTTTCACATTGGGATTGCAGTTGCGGCTTCTTTCAGGCGCTATACAGGCGCGTTTTTTAACGCTAAGGCGCCTGAAAAACGCCCCAGTGTGAAAGGGGTCTAATACAGGTTTGGGAGAAGAAGCAAAACACTTAGTACAACGCATGCTGGGAAGCTTACCTCTGCAATTTCAGGCGTCGATTCTGCTTTACTGACATAGCTGAGCACGTGAGACCAGTTCTGGAGGTAGACACTGACCTATAGCAAGATAAAGCACATAAGATAAGAATGCTGACCTCCACCTTCAGAAGAGATCACATGACCAAAGACCAAGCCATTGGAACAATTGATCAGACACAGTTGGATCCTTGAGTAGCAAGTTCCCAAGGCATGTTAAAGTGGCATTAGAAACCACAATTATACATTTTTTTTTTTTTTATTAAAAACGGGCCTCTTGCAGATTCATGCCATAATATACTAGTAATGCAGACCACACTAGCACATTATGAGACAGAGTGGTGTGAAAGCACTCGGGCTTTCACATTGGGATTGCAGATGAGGCTTTTTTCAGGAGCTTTTTTTAACGCTAAAACCCCTGGAAAATGCCCCAGTTTGAAAGGGGTCTAAATGTACTCATAGCTGCTCATCCACAGCTCAAAGTACAGTACCGCTGGCAGGCAGAGGGAAGCATTTAACAAGGAGAGACTATTAGGGTCTCTTCTGTCATAAAAAAAACTCTGACTGTCCGTGTTTTTTTTTTTTTTTTACTTTTAGTTAAATATCACTTTAAAATTATCACTAATATTTGTTTAGTATATTTTACTTACTTAAAATTCCACATAACTCAATCTCCAGTAACAAGACCAGCACTTACTAAGTATAGCTGACAGGCTCTCAGCACCATATATTCAGACACCTGTGTGCTTATACTATCAGTCTAGTCTCGTCACTGCCACCAATCTCTCTTAATGGTTACACCAAGTCACAGCCCAACATGTTTCGTCATGCCCGACTTTATCAAGGTAACCTTGTTCTTGGTCTTGTTACTGGAGATCAAGTTATGTGGAATTTATTGATGTGTCTGTAACAAGGACATTCCTGGTGAGATATACTCTATTTAAATAAAGATTTTACAAAACATTTTGTGGAGTGCCTTTTCTTTGCATTTAAAGCAGAGTTCCGACTCCAGCATCTTAAGTAAGGGAATCAGGAAGTTAAGCCTTGCGGCTTCACAGCCCGGTTCCCTACTGCGCATTGCGCGAGTCGCGCTGCGCCTTCCGAGTGGTCCCTGTTGTTTTTTCAGGGACCCGTGAGTCTCCCAGAAGACAACGGGGGTGAAGGAGGGGCTGGACACGGCGTAGATGGCTGCGGATACTGCGGCAAAAGATGTTTCGCCGGAAGTGGAAGCAAATACCTGTATTAGACAGGTATCCGCCTGCCCTCACCCCCCAAAAGGTGAAGGGTGCCAAATGTGACACCGGAGGGGGGGGGGAATCTGGACAGCGGAAGTTCCATTTTTGGATTTTTGGGTGGAACTCCGCTTTAACAACACATGCTTTGGAATTGTAGCGGAGGTTTATTCACAGTAAGATTTGTGAAAATGTGGAATAGACTCTCAAGAGCTGGTTCTGGTCAGCTCAGTAGATTGCTTTAAAAAAAAAAAAAAAAGGACTGGATTCTTTCCTAAATGTAGATAATATAACCGAGTACTAACATTTATAGGTAAAGTTGGTTCAGGGACTATCCGATTGCCTCTCGAGGAATCCCTAGTATCCCTGAATCCCTGCATAGCATACTAGCTCATTATGAATAACTTACCTGAGAACGAAGCCCCCAAAGCGACCCTCGTCCTCCTCCGCCGCCATCAATCTCGGAGTTACTTCCAGGTTTTGCTGCTCCAGCGCGGTGATTCGCCGGAGTTGCGATGACGTCACTCCCACGCATGCGCACGGAGCCGCTACGAGCGGCATATCACCGTGATCTGCGGCGTGCTCAGTGCGCCGTAGACAGCGGTGACTGTCTTTTTGTAAATATCTCCTAAACAGTGTAGGTTTAGGAGATATTTATTGGACCTACAGGTAAGCCTTAATCTAGGCTTACCTGTAGGCCAAAGTGGTTTGTAAGGGTTTACAACCACTTTAAATGGTAGGTTTATTTTAACAGTAAGAGACAGAATATCAACAAAAATATCCAGAAAAACACATTTCAAAAAAGCTATAAATTAATTTGCATTTTAATGAGTGAAATAAGTATTTGACCCCTTCGCAAAGCATGACTTAGTACTTGGTGGCAAAACCCTTGTTGGCAATCACAGAGGTCAGACATATCTTCTAGTTGGTCACCAGGTTTGCACACATCTCAGGAGGGATTTTGTCCCACTTCTCTTTGCAGATCCTCTCCAAGTCATTTGAGGCCGACGTTTGACATCTCGAACCTTCAGCTCCCTCCACATATTTTCTATGGGATTAAGGTCTGGGGACTGGCTAGGCCACTCCAGGACCTTAATGTGCTTCTTTTTGAGACACTCCTTTGTATCCTTGGCCGTGTGTTTTGGGTCATTGTCATGCTGGAATACCTATCCCTGACCCATTTTCTATGCCCCGGCTGAGGGAAGGAGGTTCTCACCCAAGATTTGACGGTACATGGCCCCGTTCATCGTCCCTTTGATGCGGTGAAGTTGTCCTGTCCCCTTAGTAGAAAAACACCCCCAAAGCATAACGTTTCCCACCTCCATGTTTTGACGGTGGGGATGGTGTTCTTTCGGTCATAGGCTGCATGCCTCCTCCTCTAAACACGTGGAGTTGAGTTGATGCCAAAGAGCTTGATTTGACCACAACACTTTCACCCAGTTCTCCTCTGAATCATTCAGATGTTCATTAGCAAACTTCAGACGGGCTGTACATGCGCTTTCTTGAGCAGGAGGACCTTGCGGGCTCTGCAGGATTTCAGTCCTTTATGATGTAGTGTGTTACCAATTGTTTTCTTGGTGACTATGGTCCCAGCTGCCTTGAGATCGTTGACAAGATTCTCCCGTGTAGTTCTGGGCTGATTTCACACCGTTCTCACAATTATTGAAACTCCACATGGTGAGATCTTGCATGGAGCCCCAGACCAAGGGAGAGTGACAGTGACTTTGCGTTTCTTCCATTTGCGAATAATCGCACCAACTGTTGTCACCCTCTGACCAAGCTGCTTGGCGATGGTCTTTTAGCCCATTCCAGCCTTGTGTATGTCTACAATCTTGTCCCTGACATCCTTGGACAGCCCTTTGGTCTTGGCCACGATGGAGAGATTGGAATCTGATTGATTGCTTCCATGGACAGGTGTCTTTTATGCAGGTAACAAGCTGATATTAGGAGCACTCCCTTTAAGAGAGTGCTCCTAATCTCAGCTTGTTACCTGTATAGAAGACACCTGGGAGACAGAAATATTGCTGATTGATAGGGGATCAAATACTTATTTCACTCATAAAATGCAAATCAATTTATAAAACTTTTTTGAAATGCCCTTTTCTGGATATTTTTGTTGTTATTCTGTCTCGCACTGTTAAAACGGAAAATTGTATACTTACCTTTCCGTAATTTTCCTTTCCTGTCGCATCTTCATGGCAGCATACACTCTGGGTTGTGACTCCGCCTCCACAACCTGATAGGACCACATAACTATAAGATGAAGACACGGCCCCCGCCCCAGCATTCTCCATATATATATTAATCACCTTCTATGGGTGGGTTTATTGTATGCTGCCATGAAGATGCGACAGGAAAGGAAAATTACGGAAAGGTAAGTATACAATTTTCCGTTTTCCTGTCGCATCATGGCAGCATACACTCTGGGGAGTAACTCGCAGACTGGGTGGGAATGCAAGAAAAATAAATTTATTAACAAGAAACAGGAGTTGGCCTGAATTATGGCCCTTCCCAAATCTACTGTTGAAAGTTGTGCAGAATCCACCCTATAATGTGACATAAAGGGGTTTCTGGAAGACCAGGTAGCCGCCTTACAAATAGTCTCTGCCGAGACCCTACAATAGGTTGCCCAAGAAGTTGCCACTGCCCTGGTGAAATGCGCCTCCAAGCCCCCCGGAATCTGTTTCTCACTCAGTGAGTATGCCTTTCTGATAGTCTTCACCAGCCATGAAGCGATGGTGTGAGCCGAGGCCGCCTGACCTTTTCTATGGCCGTATGGGATGACTAAGAGGTTCTCCGATCTCCTGATCAATTCTGTTGCTGAGAGGTACTTCAGGATGTTGCCCCTGACATCCAGAGGATGAGGATCACCTTGATCTGTGATAAGGGCTGGAAGGTTGATCTCCTGATTAAAGTGAAATGAGGATACCTTAGGTACGAACTGATCTGAAGGTTTAATACTATCCTGACCGGGTAGACGACTAGATACGGTTCTTTGGCCATCAAGGCTTGCATCTCTGAGACCCTCTTTTCTGAAGTGATAGCAATCAGAAATGAGATTTTAAGCGTCAGGTTCCAAAGGGAAATGTTGTCGAGTGGAGAGAATGGATCATTGGACAGTATTTCCAGGACGACTGAGAGGTCCCATGCTGGGAATGATGGTTTCCTAGGTGGCCTTAGTTTAAGACAGGCCCTCTGAAATTGGATAACCAGAGGATCATGTGCCCATTTGACCCCGATCGAAGACCCTTCTCTAGGCCTGACTGCAGATATTCAAGGATTTGAGGAGCTGTCAGAGAAGATATGTCCCAACCTTGTTGTTGAGAGAAGGCGGTAAACTTCTCCCAGATCCTGCTGTAGGTGTTGTTGGTAGTCTTGCTTCCTAGCCTGGAGTAATGTTTCCACTACCCTCTGAGAACAGCCCTGTTCTAGGTACCTAGACCTCTCAGCCTCCAGGCCATCAGATGTAGCCTCTCCAGGTTCGGATGTTGGTCCTGAGAGAGCATATCTGCTGACAGCGGAAGAGGGAGAGGATCCGTTGCGTTCAACTGAAGGAGAGTAGTGAACCAAGGCCTCCTCGGCCAGAAAGGGATCACCGCCACTACTAGTGCCGTCGACCTCTTGAGCCTCAGAAGGAACCTCGCTATGAGGGGAGTCGGAGGGAAAATGTACCGGAGGTTGAAGCTCCAGGGATGTTGTAGACAATCTACTCCCTCCGCTGACGGAAAGGGGATTCTTGATAGGAACCTTTGCATTGGCTGGTGTGGCCGCCAGGTCTATGTCTGGTGAGCCCCAGGTCTGAATTATTATCGCAAATGCTAGGAGATTCTCGACCCCTGGGATATAGGTCGCTCTCAGGTCCAATAGGTTCGATTGTGCCCACTCCATCACGGGGCGAACTTCCTACATCAGGGAGGAGCTTCTGGTGCCTCCCTGCCTGTTGATGTAGGCAACGGCCACCCTGTTGTCCATCTTCAGGAGGACTTGCTTCCCCCTCAGGTAAGTACTGAAGGCCAGGAGTGCCTGAAAGGCTGCTTTCATCTCCAGCACATTGGAGACTGCGTCCTGGATCCTGAATGGCCAGCGCCCTTGGGCCGCGTAGTGCAGGTAGTGTGCCCCCCATCCCTCCAAACTGGCATCTGAGGTTACCGTTTCCTGAGGAGGGGGGAACTATGTGCTTGCATCTCCTCAGATTGCAGGGACGAGTCCACCACTGCAAGGATCGCTTGACCTCCTCCGAGATGTAGATCGGTTGGGTCATGGATAAGCTGTCCCATTGGCGCAGAAAAAGGACGTTTGAAGGGGTCTTGCGTTCCATTGGGCCCACTGGACCATAGGAATGGTCGCAGACAGAGAGCCTAGGAGACTGAGACATGCTCTGGCTGGAAGGGATGTTGCTGAGATTGCTCTTCTCACCCTCTGAATCAGTGGGGAAATCTTTTCTGCCGGTAGTTCCACCGTGTTTGTCCGGGTATCCAGTTCCGCACCCAGGAAGATCAGCCTCTGGGTGGGATGAGCATTGCTTTTTTTCCAGTTTATCAACCAGCCCAGTCTTTGTAGTGTGGAAACTAGGACCTCCCGATGTTGGACAAGGGACTCCTGGTTGCTTGAAAGGAGGAGGATGTCGTCCAGGTAGTGATGGACTCTCAACCCTTTCTCCCTTAAGGATGCGATTACTGGTAGTAGTACCTTGGTGAAATTTCTGGGGGCAGTAGAGATCCCGAACGGGAGACCCTGAAACTGGAAGTGGCCCTGATTCACCGAGAACCGAAGGAACTTCAGGAAAGCAACATGGATCGGGACGTGAAGATATGCGTCCTGGAGGTCTATGGAGAGCATCCAGTCTCCCAGATTTATGGCCTGGAGGATTGATTGTAAACTCTCGATCTTGAACGACTCCACTCGAATGGAGCGATTGAGGTTCTTTTAGAACCAAGACTGGCTGAGGGTCCCCAGATTTTTTCTTGACCAGAAATAATGGGGAGTAGAATCCCTGACCCCTCTGTGATGCAGGCACCTCTATTATCGCCTTCTTCTGGAGAAGCTCTTGGATGTAACTGGTCAACAGTAACCGTTTATCCCCTGAAGGTGGAAGTCTGGTGGGACAAAAATGATCCCCTGGGGGACGTCTCTTGAAGGGCCATCTGTGCCCGAAATGGACAGTAGCCACTGTCCAAGGGTCCTTTATTGCTTCCGCCCAAACCAGCTTGAATTTAGAAAGCCTTGCCCCCACTAATGCTGACTGGGCTTTTGGTCACTGGAAGCGGGAGTCTTGGGCTTCTGAAACTTCATAAAGGATGTCTGGGGGTTCTTCCAGCCCCTCCTGTATTATTTTCCTGGCCTATAGGATTTAGCATCCCTGTATCTGTCTGGCAGATTATGTCTGAAGGGAGGAGGCCTCTGCTGTTTCGGTTTTCTGTCCGATGGAATCAGTCCCGACTTCCCACCGGTCACCTTTGAAATTGCTGAGTCCAGCTTTGCACCGAAAAGGTTCTCGCCGTCATATGGAATGCGGCACCAATTTGATTTGGAGACAGGATCCGCTGACCAGGGTTTCAGCCACAGTGCCCGCCTGGCCATTACGGAGGCCAACATGGCCCTTGATGACGATTTAATCGCATCCACCGAAGCCTCTGCCACAAAAGTCCCCGCGAGACTTAACTCCTGTAGAGCTTTTATTATGCTCTCCTGGTCCACGCCTACTGAGACCAACCTCTCAGTGTTTGATGACAAGCTGGAAATATCCCTGCCTACAGCTGCAAGTGCCACAGCCAGTCTGCTGCAAGGTAGGCCCTCTTCATATCAGTGTCGATCCTCCTATCCAAGATATGTCATTGCATCTTCGATTGGCAATGTCACATGCCTGACTAACCGCATGAGAGATGCGTCTACAATGGGAGGAGAGACAAGAGGATTCACTTTAGGTTCCTTCAAGGGATGTAATTTGGAAAGCCTGTTATTCAGACTCGATCTCTTCTCGGGTCCTTGCCATTCCTCTTTACTTAAATCATCCAATTCCTCAATGAACGGAAAGGCCTCTGAGGCCCATTTAAGGTTTGGGAAGTATTTTTTCCGCTTTGGTTGGACTTCCTGGGGTTCCTTCCATCCGATCGCTTCCTTGACCGATTTGACACACGGTTCAATTAGCAAAAATCAAACCCTGCAGTTGCTTCCAACCCCTCATTGTCAGACGGGGAATCCTGTGCTGGGATGAGCAGGTGAGGCACTTCGCGTTGATAACTCTGTCTCCGGAGTAAGAATCTGTGGAGCTACAGGCTCTCTAAACTGCGATTCTTTTTCCCTAGTAGCCTCCTCAAAGCATCTACGGCAGGCTAATTATCGGGAAGGGCTGCGGCCCCGCATATCCAACATGCGTTTCCAGAGGGTCGCACTGGTGATCACTGTCTATGGACAGAAGATCCTCTATGATAGGAGCGGCTGTGTCTGGAGTAAGAACTGGAGCGACTTCTCCTGCGACTCCCTCTGTGGCCTGAGCGACTTCTCCTGCGACTCCCTCTGTGGCCTGCGACTCCCTCTGTGGCCTGAGCGACTTCTCCTGCGACTCCCTCTGTGGCCTGAGCGACTTCTCCTGCGACTGGAGCGGCTCCGTCTGTGGCCAGAATGGCTTCTCCTGCGTGAAGTCTCTCTGCCTTGAATCAGAAGATTTTGCGGGCCTGGTAGGGCTAACCATTTAGGCAGCGTTAGGATTGCTCTCTTTTTTTTCAATCTTCAATACTTACCAAAAATCCTCCCCCCTTACCTAATAGCTGGTGGTGATCTGCTAGGGCAGTGGTCTCCATAGCAAGGAATAAGGCAAGCCTAAGGAGATACTAATTGACACATACTAATTGACATAGGAAGCACAGGTGAGGTAAAACACAGCAGCTTATGCAGGAAGTAGATGCAGAGAAAAAAACAGGCTTTTACCTCAGTAGGATGAAATAGGAGCTTTGTTGTAAGACAGGCAAACAAACTGCAGCAATTCAGCGATCTCTGGTTCAAGATACAAGGAACAGCCTAGGACGCTCGGCGCAGAGGGGGAGCGGTGGAGAGGGACTACAGGACCCAGCAGTGCTGTGAATACACAGCTATACAGGAAAAAAAAAACAGGAGGGGGAGACCACTGCATAACGGTAAGCCTATTTAAGGCTTAAATGTACCTTGAAGATGTGTGTTTGCCCTGTCACACTGTATAATGAAATGGTGTTTTAAGCCTGTTTAAGGCTTTCCACCGAGGTCAGGAGTATGGTGGTGCTTTGAACCTGTTTAAGGTTCTACACAGGGGCAATCATCATAGTGCTTTAAACCTATTTAAGGTTTTACACAGCGGTGGTCATCATGGTGCTTTAAACCTGTTTAAGGTTTTACACAGCGGCGGTCATCATGGTGCTTTAAACCTGTTTAAGGTTTTACACAGCGGCAGTCATCATGGTGCTTTAAACCTGTTTAAGGTTTTACACAGCGGCAGTCATCATGGTGCTTTAAACCTGTTTAAGGTTCCACACAAAGGCAGTAGGTAATAATAACTGAGAAAGATACGATACCCCTGAGATCACCAGAGTGGGGTTCCTTCCATTTAGCTTCCTTTAGAGGCTGTACCGGCAAGGACTTCCAAACCAGGAGAGGCTAGAACCTGGCTGGGGCGAAGCGGTAAGGGGGTGATGTTCAGTGCGTCCCAACAGGTGAGGAAAAATAAGAGAATGCTGGGGCGGGGGCCGTGTCTTCATCTTTTAGTTATGTGGTCCTATCAGGTTGTGGAGGCGGAGTCACAACCCAGAGTGTATGCTGCCATGATGCGACAGGAAAATAAACCTACCATTAAAATTATAGACTGATCATTCCTTTGTCAGTGGGCAAACGTACAAAATCAGCAGGGGACCAAATACTTTTTTCCCCTCACTGTATATTATAACCAAATCAATATAAGTTAGGGAAAGCTGCCCCCTTTTAAGTGCAATGCCACTTACCACATTCAAATATTCCAATATTGGCAGGGGGGGGGGGGAGGGAAGAACCAGGCAGGATCAGCCAGGTATTTTAGGTGATAGAAGGGACCAAATGACACAGCACAAGCACTGTGATGTTATTCATGCTATAAGGGAACAGGATCCGTTTTGTTTTTTCAGGGTAACAAACACTTTAATACACAGGTGTTGATTTACTAAAACTGGAGAGTGCAAAATCTGGTGCAGCTCTGCAAACAAGCTTCCAGGTATTTTTGTCAAAGCTTAATTGAAGTTAGATGCTGATTGGCCAAAATCTGCACCAGATTTTGCACGCTCCGGTTTTACTAAAATCAACCCTAATAAATACCAATTTTTGAAAACACAGAAAGAGGTCAAAGTTTTACCTTGATAACATTCAAGCACATATTGATGACATGTTTCGCGCTCGTGCAGTAGTCCCGGGCTCGAGAGTAGCATTTAAGAGCGTTGCTAAGATCTCCACAGTCCAGGTAATGATCTCCCAAATCATCATGACCCCTCCTGTAGAAAGACGATCAGTGTGATTGCATAGAGTGACCAAGTAGCATACAACATACCGTATATACTCGAGTATAAGCCGAGATTTTCAGCACTTTTTTTGTGCTGAAAATGCCCCCCTCAAACTTATACTCGAGTCAAGCACTTTTCTTCAGCAGAACATTACATTTTCCGAACCGACTTTGGGGCCCCGTATCTCGGGGCCACTTGGTGCTAGGAACCCATAATGGAACCTGCACCACAACAAATCCAAAGCTGGGGTTCCTAGCACCAAGTGGCCTCGAGATACGGGGCCCCAAAGTCGGTTCGGAAAAAGTCAAGCACTTTTCTGCACCAGAGAATGACATTTTCCGAACCGAATTTGGGGCCCCATATCTCGGGGCCACTTGGTGCTAGGAAACCCAGCTTCCTAGCACCAATTGGCCCGAGATACGGGGCCCCAAATTCGGTCAACTGTGTCCACCTGCAGCAATGTCATTTCGGGACCCTTTGGGTCCAGAGACCCCAAATTTTGGCTGCAGCTAGGGAGCATCTAGGAACCCTTAACTACAGAGTTTATAGTTCGGGGGACCTATGGCTGTAGATGGGCACAGTGAGGCGGCAAGTGGGCATTGTTGACCCTCTTTTCCACTTAGGTAAATTTAGGTCCACTTAACAGTAGCTGCGCATTTCTCACCCTAGGCTTATACTCGAGTCAACACGTTTTCACAGTTTTTTTGTGGTAAAATTAGGTGCCTCGGCTTATATTCGGGTCGGCTTATACTCGAGTATATACGGTAATCTCTTTATGCCCATTATTCAGAAGTTCTAAATCTATTTCCACAAAAAACTCACCTTCACTATTCGGATTTATTTATTTCACCAAATCTTACCACGAGTTTGGTCCTTACCTTATACTTTCTTTAATTGAATTCCCTTTGTAATTCTTTAGGTCGGTGTCCAGTTTCTCTAATTTCAGAAGTGCTTTTTTGCGAGTGGCCTCCACCCAGGCTGTGTCCAGAGGAGGGGGTTCCAGCGAGCCCTCAGGCAAAGCATCTGGTGCATTCTGTACCTCCCTGCACAGATACAGATAGAAAAGCTTGAGAGAGAGGGAGAGAGGGGATTCGGAGGAGAATTGAGAAATAGGACAGGGTGGACAATGATTAAAACAAACCAAAAAATAAATAAAAAAATAAAATCAGAGGGAATGGACACAAAAGAAGAAAAAACATTTGGCGAGTAGACCCTTGGCTGCTGCACCACTATAAGTCAATCCCAGGAAAATTTTAATTAGAAGTCTGCTCATGGAGGGAAAAGTGACAGTGCCTTCTGATAGCACACCTGACCGAGAAAGGTATACTCACCCATCTGTGCTTCCTTGCTGCCTCCACACTTGTTCTAATGGCCTGGGGATTCTGGGTATGGAAAAAGCAGCATGCAACCTTCCCCATGTAATAGAGCTTACTCGGGGGGGGGGGGGGGGGGGGGGTTTGGTGGTAATGGACGGACGGACTCAGGGTGGACTTCTGCCGGGGGATGGGGGGGCGGGACGGACGACACAGTAAATGTCGTCCGTGTGGACTCCTGCAGCGGCAAGGATGAATCAGTGAGTAGAATTTGCTGGGGGGGGGGGGGGGGGGGGGGGACACAGTCACTTTGCCCTAAATGTGGAAAACTGGAGCACCACAAAAGGGTTGATAAATCTCCTGAGAAACAGAAAAACAACACAAAAAGACAAAGCCAACAAATTTAGGGTGCTCAAAACTCCTTGACCATCGGGGCTGGGAATCCAGATAACATACGAGATATACTGTACAAAAGTTGACCATCTAGGTCACTGATCTGTAAGAATATATGTCAAGAGTAATAATAATAATAGTGATAATAATACCACAACAGTAATGACAAGAGTATGGATAAGGATAAGTTCACCGTTTAAAAAAATAATAAATGCACATCTTTTTCAGGTAAATATAAAAAAAATGTGCATTTATTATTATTTTTTAATTGGGCGTCTGGAAAGCATTGCACCCATGATCAGTAGATGGTGGGTACTATGCAGGGCTCTTGCAGGCTCTGTGTGTGTAAGCTGTTTGGCCGTACATCATACAGCCAAGCAGTTACACATATACAGGAAGCATCTAGGGCTGCAACGAACGATTATTTTCATAATCGATTAGTTGGCCGATTATTGTTTTGATTAAACGGCTAATAGCTTTAAAAAAAATGTGTGGTGTATAATTTAGTTAATATGTAAAGTTTAAAAAAAAAAGGCAATTTATTCTTAAATATCTCTATGCAGTGGTAAATATAAACAACCAACTATATGGTTAGGGAGCAAAATATCAAATCCACTCTGAGAATAACAGACAGAAGAGATATATTGTATACACTATTAGAGGAGACATACTGTTTTTTGGCCAATTTGTTGTTGGGCAGAATAAAAAAACACAAATTGCTGCAAAAACGCATTACATGCTTTTCTGCAGCTTCTCCATTGAAGTATATTGAACCAAAAAAAATTTTGCGTTTAAAAAGTCCCTGACCCTTTCCAAATACGCAGCAGCTGAAAAAAGCATAGATGTAAACGTGTCCCATAGGAAACATGTAATGAACCGTAGTGCGTTTCTGCAAAAAGCACCAAAAATCACATAGATGTGAACCAGGTCTAAGACGTTTAGTAACATAATGAGGTTAAAACTAACTAAAATGAGCCCTTTATAGTACAAAAAACAAAGCATATAATCACTACTGTAAGGGTTTCATTTTTTTTTTACCGTAGAACTGTGAAAGTAATATTTACAGTAGTGATTAATTGCTCTTTTTGTACTATAAAGGGCTCATTTTAGTTTTTTTTTTTACCCCCATTATATTACTGACCGATTAATTGATGATGAAAATAGTAATCGATTAATTTCATAATCGATTTGTTTTTTCAGCCCTAGAAGCATCAATGAACTACCACAGTGTTCAACAGCGCTGTGTTAGTTCATTGAGAGCTATAAGGCCAACAGCCGCAAAGAGTGCCGGACCTTGTAGGTTTTCAATTCACAGAACTCTGTGAATGAGTGGCGCTGACGGGCGGGCAGAGGCGCGCACAGCCACGTTCTTTGTGGATTCTCCCAGAGAGCGGGGGGGGATAGATCCCCTGCTGCCTGTGACATTGGGGGGCCAGGGAGGTGCGGGAGCCGGTGGATTTGTAACAGGTTACATGAATATGGGTGTAACATGTTACAAAAGGTGAACTTATCCTTTAAAGCCTCACTCTGGTTTTGCTGTGCAATTTACCCATGAAGTGATGGCCCCACCACAACTGCATAAGGTAAATGCTTGGCTACGGGAGAAAGAAAAAAAAAAAAAAAAGCAATACTTACCTTATTCCTCTCTCCTGCAGCTTTCCTCTTCTCTGTGTGCCCGAGCCCCCGAAACTGCTTCACTTCGCTGCCCAGCCAGTTGCAGCTCACCGACGTCATCACATACAAGGCAGGGACTGCAGTCCTGCATTGCATGCGAGGATAGCGAGGGCCTGCCCAAACCGGGGAGCAATGGACAATGCTGGCTTTTGAGGGGAAAAAGGAATAAAGTAGGTCATGTATATGTGGGTTCAAGGAGTCCAGGAGTAGGTAAGAGTATGAAGGAATGAAAACAAAAAAGACAAAACACGATCAAATGTATGTATCATTTTTTACCCCTGATACCTGATGGCCTCTGACAACTTGCGATGAATCTCTTCGTAAACATCTACATTAAAAGTGCGCTGCACAAATGACAGAGCCATCTTCAGGGCTTCAACACGCAGCTGTGGACACCGATCGGCAATAAACTGCAACCTCTCAATGCGCATGAGACCACTGTAACTGGAGGCGTACTGCTCGAGATCCTGCAAGGAACACAAGCAACACATTGACCATCAAGCTTACGGAATACGGCAAAACAACACGCAATAATATTGGGTAACGTTCAGTAATACAAAGCGACCAACCAAATGTTGCCTTTGGTAGATTTCACTAGATAATTAGATCAGTCTAGGAACTAGGGCTGAAACAACTAATTGATTACCATTTTCATAACCGATTTATCGGCCAGCTGATTAGTTGGCCTGCATACAGAATGCATTATTTTTTTACATATCAGGAAATACAGTGCAGTACACATACAGCTCAGTACACCATCCATACATGTCAGTAAGTGCCTGAGAACGTGTGAATGCGTGAGGAGCAATGCCTCATGGGACATGTAGTCCTGGGCAGGAAGTGAGTGGTTCTAAAGGCAGAAGTTTTCTTTACCTTGCTATTGGGGAGCTCTATACTGTATTTAACGCACAGCAAAAAGTGTAGAAACAGATCAGTGCAGTGTAGAAACAGATCAAAAGCAAACTGCATAGGTGTGTACCGAGCCTTGTGCTGGCCACATGGATCAATTTTCAGACGAGAATATTCATATGAAAAATCTTTGTACATTCACTGAATGAAAGAATGTTGTTTGAAATTTACACTTGCTTTTTGAACATTCCGTTTTAAAATGAATATAATTTCTGAACGAAAACCACATACGCTGAAAATTCCTTTGAAGTTTTTTATTATTTCAAAATTTTCCTGTCACTGTGGTTGAAAACGTACGTCGATTTGACCCCACTAACGATTCGAAAATCGAACAAACGTTCTTAACCACTTCAGCCCCGGACCAATTTGCAGCCAAAGGACCAGGCCCCTTTTTGCGATTCGGCACTGCGTCGCTTTAACTGACAATTGCGCAGTTGTGCGACGTGGCTCCCAAACAAAATTGGTGTCCTTTTTTTCCCACAAATAGAGCTTTCTTTTGGTGGTATTTGATCACCTCTGCGGTTTTTATTCTTTGCGCTATAAACAAAAATAGAGCGACAATGTTGAAAAAAAATCAATATTTTTTGCTATAATATCCCCCAAAAATATATATAAAAAAAATATTTTTCCTCAGTTTACGCCGATACGTATTCTTCTACATATTTTTGGTAAAAAAAAAAAAAAAATCGCAATTAGCGATTATTGATTGGTTTGCGCAAAAGTTATAGCGTTTACAAAATAGGGGATAGTTTTATAACATTTTTATTAATATTTTTTTTTTTTTACTAGTAATGGCGGCGATCAGCGATTTTTATTGTGACTGCGACATTATGGCGGACACATCGGACATTTTTGGGACCATTGTCATTTATACAGAAATCAGTGCTATTTAAATGCACTGATTCCTATGTAAATGACAGTGGCAGTGAAGGAGTTAACCACTAGGGGGCGGGGAGGAGTCAGTGTGACGTGTTGTGTTTTATTTTTACATCAGGGGGCGGGGCTGATGTCTGACATCACTGATCGGCTTTCCTGATAACAGGGAACAGACGATCAGTGACAGGCAGTGTAGGAAGCGCAGGGAGAGGTTTGTTTACACAGACCTCTCCCCGTTCTTCAGCTCTGTGACCCGATCGCGCGACACCAGCGGCAATCGGGACCGATGGTCACGGAGCTCCCGACCGGGTCGCGAGCGCGGCGGCGCGTGCGCGACCCCACGGCTAGGCAATTAAAGGGGACGTATATATACGTGCTTTTGCCTAGCTGTGCCATTCTGCCGACGTATATGTGCAGGAGGCGGTCGGGAAGCGGTTAAAATTTATTTTTATTTTTTTTAAAGGAAGACATTGTTTTTGTATGGCCAGCATATAATATATTACAGTTCTGTTTGAAAAACTGCAAAACAAACAGAAAAAAAAAAAGTTAAAGATCTCTGAGTGATGATATTTACCAGATTCAACCTCTAATAGTATATACAGTATATCTCTTCTGTCTGTTATTCTCAGAGTGGATTAGAGATTTTGCTCTCTAACCACATAGTTGGTTATTTATATTTACCACAGTATAGAGATATTTAAGAATAAATTGCCGTTTTTTTTTTAGTCTTTTAAATATTAACTAAAGTATACACAACACTTTTTTTAAGATTATTAACCGATTAATCTAAACAATAAAACGGCCAACTAATCGATTATGAAAATAATTGTTAGTTGCAGCCCTACTAGGAATCATAGGGGACATTTAAAGGGTTCTTTCAATTTTGCTGAAAATAGTTTCTACCAATCAGTTCTATACATTGAAAGATTTTTAAACAGACTTCGCAGAGTTGTACCCACTGTTTTTTAACACTGATAAATGTATCCGGTTACTTCCCGATTCCTGAAACAGGCGATGATGGGAAATCTGTCAGATTTCCTTTTACATCCTGTTATGACTATAGGACAGAAAGTGAAGGGAACCCTTCACAAAAAAAAAAAAAAATACTCAGCAGATCTCTACAATACATGCACATTTCTTCATGTGCATGTATTGCAAGTATAGTATATAGGCTGAAAGTATAGAAAATGAACTGTTTACATGCCAGAAATGTTTTTATCTTTTACATTTCCTGTTAGGGCTGACAGCACAGTGCTTTTGCTGCAGTGAAATCCCAAACAGCGTTCATAGCCCTGCCTGCTGGACTACAGAACTCCTCCCACCTCTCTCTATCCCTTTCCACATGCATGAATTTATTTTCCCCAGGAAAACAAGGCTGCTGTCTTGATTTTCGAGAGCCTGCCCCCATAATGTGCAGGGAAAGTGATCTTAGGAGATGTCATTTGTATGGAAGTGCCTTCATTAAAAAGAAATGAGCCGTTAGCAGCTGCCCCAGTAAGAATTTATCACACGAACAAAAAAAAAAAAAAACTGCTTCTCAGTCGAGGAACACAAGGTAAAAAAATAAATAAAAAAGTATTATACTCTAATCTAGAAATACTCTAGATCAGGCGTGCTCAACCCGAGGACCGCAGAGCCCCGTGACGTGGCCCACGACCTCAATCTCATGCTCTGGGGTGGAGGTTCGGCAAGCCCAGATCGCGATCAACTGGTTGCTGACTCACCATCCCAAAGCATGAGAGCGCAAGGAGCCGGTGCCGCAGCGGAGGAAGAGTGAGCAAGAGCAGCATAAGCTGATGCTTCTTCTGTAGCGCCGGCTCCTATTCCAGGCTGAGTGATACCAACTGCACTTCACCTGAGACCTTTCTAGCAGCCTGCAGAGCGATGCCACCAACAGCTGGAAGAGGAAAAGGTCAGTGTGTTAACCACTTCAGCCCCGGAAGGTTTTGACCCCCTTCCCGACCAGGCCATTTGTTGCGATACAACCCTGCGTTATTTTAACTGACAATTGCACAGACATGCGAAGTTGTAACCAAAACATTTTTTGTCCTTTTTTTTTTCCACAAATTGAGCTTTCTTTTGGTGGTATTTGATCACCTCTGCGTTTTTTTTTTTTTTTGCGCTATAAACAAAAACATTATTTTTTTGGTTTTTCTTTCTGCTATAAAACATACCTAATAATAATAATAAAAAAAAAAATTTACAAAATCTAATTTCTTCATCAATTTAGGCCAATATGTATTCTGCTACATGTTTTTGTAAAAAAAAAAAAAAAAAAAATCCCAATAAGCGTATATTAACTGGTTTTCGCAAAAGTTATCGTGTCTACAAACTATGGGATATTTTAATGCCATTTTTATTTTTACTAGTAATGGTGGCGATCAGCGATTTTTAGCTGGACTGCGACATTCAAATCAGACACTGACACTTTTTGGGGACCAGTGACACTAACACAGTGATCAGTGCTAAAACTATGAACTGTCACTGTACTAATGACACTGGCAGGGAAGGGGTTAACATCGGGGGTGATCAAAGGGTTAAGTGTGCTCCTAGGGAGTGATTTCTAACTGTGCGGGAGATGGCTTAACTGGACGACGAGAGAGATCTGTGTTCCTGCTTAGCAGAAACACAAGATCTCTATCTTTCTCTCTGTCAGAACGGTGGTCTGCCTTGTTTACAGAGGCAGACCGCCGTTCTGCCTCTCCTGTCAATGATCGTGGGGTCCCGGCGGCGCACGCGACCCAAAGAGAGACAACAACATACATGTACGTTGTTACGCGCAGCAGTAAAAGCGCGCTCCCGAAGTGGTTAATCATCACATACACTGCGCTTTTGCAATGGACATTTTTTATTTTTTTTATTTTAATAAAATAAAATAAAAAAATCGGGCTGATTTCACACTGATCCACAGGTGCAGCGCGGTGCACCTTGACTTTCCTGTGGGTTAGCTGCACTGAGCCATAGACTTCATTATGTCCTGCAGGTTTGGTGTGTTTTCTGAAAGAGCACCAAAAATCCTGAATGCAGGAGTTTTGATGCACTTTCAGAAAGTGCAGCATACCTGCAAAATGTACCGTATATACTCGAGTATAAGCCGACCCAAATATAAGCCGAGGCACCTAATTTTACCACAAACAACTGGGAAAAACTTATTGACTCGAGTATAAGCCTAGGGTGAGAAATGCGCAGCTACTGTAAGTGGAAAAGAGGGTCAACAATGCCCATTTGCAGCCTCACTGTGCCCATTTGCAGCCATAGGTCCCCCATACTTCAAACTCGGTAGTTACGGGTTCCTAGATGCCCCCTAGCTGCAGCAAAATTGGGGTCTCTGGACCCAAGGGGTCTCGAAATGACATTGCTGCAGATGAACACAGTTAACCGACTTTGGGGCCCTGTATCTCGGGGTCACTAGGCGCTAGGAACCCCATCTTTAAATATGTTGTAGTGCTAGGTCTACTGGGTTTGAATACCAGATGTGGGGTTCCTAGCACAAAGTGGCCCCGAGATACAGAGCCCCAAAGTCGGGTCGAAAAAAAAATTTGCTGCAGAAAATTGCTTGACTCCAGTATAAGCCGAGGGGGGCACTTTCAGCACAAAAAAAAATGTGCTGAAAAACTCGGCTTATACTCGAGTATATACGGTAATAGAATTCTATGGCAAAGCGCAGCTAACCCGCAGGGAAGTCGCAATAGCACTGCGCTGCACCCGTGGTGCATGTAAACCTTTCATGCGATCGGCACGTTCAGATCCGCCTGTCCGTTATTCAGGCGGACCCGAGCGGGCCGATCGCGTGAAAGGGGCCTTGAATATACTAAAATCGTAAGCTTTTGAGACCACTCAGGTCCCAACATACATAATCTTCTCAGAGAGAATAAAGACAGTAGAATAAAATCAACCACACACAGCAAATATGTCACAGAAAGAAAAAGGATATAAAATGGGCTTGAGGGGAAGACTTACCAGAGTGGGATTCTCCACCACATAGTTGATGTCAGGCACATTCTGCTGGTCATCTTGAGGGTCAGCATCAATCTGCATGGGCTCCACAGCACCCTACGTAGGCAAAAGAGTCTAGTCAATTACCGCAATCAAGATAAGCAAAGGTCCAGGGGCCCACAATGTGCACTGAGCCACAGCACTCCACCAGCACTCCTAACAGAGCCAGTCAATTGACAAAACTATAGGACAGAAAATAAAACAGTCAAGAAAGAAGAAAAAAGTACCATAGATAAACTGAGACTTTAAAAGAGAACCTGTCACCTTGTCCATTCAGGGCAAAGTTACATTGTCTGTGAAAATCCTCACCCTGACCACTTCATATTCACCTCTCCACTGACACTTCTGTTGTGGACACCACCTAAATACAGTGACAGTGCGTGGCATAGCATTTGCCAGCTAGGCCAGAGCACTTCATCATGGGAGGTGGTCACATGGTATGACGTACTGGTTATTTTACAGTGGCGGCTACAGATTAGACAAAAAATGTGTTCATTTTAGTTTTCGTTTCATTGCTTTTTTCGGAAAATCGAAAATTTTCACATTTATATTTTTCGGATTTCCGAATGTCCGAATTTCGTATTTTTGGATTTCCGAATTTTTGGATTTCCGAATTTTTGGATTTCCGAATTTCCAAATTTTTGGATTTCCGAAATTCCGAATTTTGGATTTTCGGGATTCGGGAATTCAAAGATTTGAAAATCCCAAAATTTGAAAATCTGAAAAAAAATCAGTTTAATTAATAACGAACTATTAAATTAACGAGTATGAATTTATCCGAAGTTACGAATTATCTGAAATAACGAATGCCGCATCTAACCAAATGGAACGGAACAAATTAATAATAAAAAGGTTTTACGATTATTATTATTTATTATTATTATTAGATCGTTACGTTCCATTTGGTTAGATGCAGCATTCGTTATTTCAGATAATTCGGAACTTCGGATAAATTCGTACTCGTTACGTTCACTAACAGACAAATTTGAAAGGGAATTCCAATACCTATAATTTAATAGTTAGTTATTATTTAGAATTAAACCGATTTTATTTCTTTTTTTCTGATTTTCGAATTTCGCATTTCCGGAATTCCGAATTTGGGATTTTCCGATTTCCGGATTTCGGATTTCCGCATTTTCAAATTTCCGATTTTCAGATTTTTGAATTTCCGAATTTCCGATTTCCCGGATTTCCGGATTTTCGAATTTCCGATTTTCGAATTTCCGATTTTCTAAAATTTGAAAATCTGAAAAAAAAGAAAGAAAATCTGTTTAATTCTAAATAATAACTTTCTTTTTTTCTGATTTTCTAATTTTCAAAATCCGGAATTCCGAAAATCCGGAAATCCCAAAATTCAGAATTAACGAATTTGTCAAAATTCGTTAAAAAACTAAATTAGGAACTAAACGAATTGCACATGTCTACTACAGATAGAGGAGCAGAGGGGAAGTGGTGAAAGGAAAAGGTGACAAACACTGATCTGATACAAAGAAATGGTCATCTAAAGCCTGCAAAAAAAAAAAAAAAAGACACTTCCATAAGTGCCTATTTTAGGCATTCCATGCTACTCAGTGGTCCCTCACACCAACCCCATCGCCATGCCCACTACTGTAGTGACTGGTGCTAAGTGTTGGTTTCTAAGATATTGGAGGGGGATTTCTTTGGATCAGATTGGCATTTAGCAGTGCACTGGGATAAGTACTTACACTCTAGTTTTACAGGAAATCTTTTGGGGCAATTTAATTTAAAGTGGAAGTAAACCCCTCTATCGTTTTCAGCCAAGGAAGCTGCCATCTTTGCCTCTGTTTAATCTTCAACTGCCACGGTGCTGCACATGTGATCCGTTATGACACCAGCCATTGGATGGTTTGACTGTTTGGTTGAGAGCACAGCCAATGTGCAGTTAGTATTCCCGGCATGCCTTTTTTTTTAAACTGTTAAATCGATGGGTTTACTTCCGCTTTAAGGCCTCATGCACACGGGATGTTTTTACAGCTGCTGTTTTTGGCCTTAGGTGTTTTCTGCAGCCAGTAACTCCCCAGCATGTTATCCTATGTCTCCATGCACACACAGGCTGTTATCAGCATTTTTTTTGGCAGGGGCGTTTTCTGGCTGAAAAAAAAAAAAAAAAAAAAAAAGCTAAAATACGCAAACGCAAATAAAAAAAAAATACTACTGCAAAAATCTACAGCTACAGCTAATGCTACTGGTGTTTTTTTTTTTATAACGTCCAGTGTGCATGAGGCCTAATACTATCAGAGCTGGTAAACTAAAAACAAACCAAGTGGTCAGCAATGGCGCCAATAGAGCAATTAAAGTGTACCTAAAAAGGCAAAACTTATTATTTTAGTCTTGGATAGAGTGGAGATGGTCTGTGTCCCTGTTATCCACTTCAGCCCCGGACCATTTGGCTGGCCAAAGACCAGACCACTTTTTGCGATTCGGCACTGCGCCACTTTAACTGACAATTGCGCAACCGTGCGGTGTGGCTCCCAAACAAAATTGACGTCCTTATTTTCCCCACAAATAGAGTTTTTTTTTGGTGGTATTTGATTACATCTGCGGTTTTTATTTTTTGCGCTATAAACAAAAAAAAAAAGAGCGACAATTTGAAAAAAAAAAAAAAAAACGCATTCTTTTTTGCTACAATAAATATCCCCCAAAAATATAAAAATAAAAAAAAAAAAAATTTTCCCCCTCAGTTTAGGCCGATACGTATTCTTCTACATATTTAATTAAAACTTTTTTTTTTTTTTTTTAAAAAGCGTATATTGATTGGTTTGCCCAAAAGTTTTTTGTTTTTTTTTACTAGTAATGGTGGCGATCTGTGATTTTTATTGTGACTGCGACATTTTGGCGGACACGTCAAACAATTTTGTCATGTTTGGGACCATTGGCATTAATACAGCGATCGTTGCGATTAAAATTGCATTGATTACTGTAAAAATGTCACTGGCAGTAAAGTTTAAACTAGGGGCAGTGAAGGGGGTTAATGTGTATCCTACTATTTGTTCTAACTGAAGGGGGGAGGGGACTGTGCAGGGAAACTAACAGATCGCTGTTTATACTCTGTTCGGTTCTCTGTGTGCCCCGAGCGACCGCGGGAGCCCGGCGGTGATCAAGATCGCTGGGCACTCGCATCGGCTCGGGGAGCAAGCCGCACGTAAGCGCCCCCCTAGTGGCCTTTTATGTTACTGACGTAACATAAGGGCGATTCGCGCAGCCGAGCCATGTTGCCGCAGTACAACTACGGCAGATGGTTGGCAAGCGGTTAAAAGATATTTACTTTGCATGCAGCCAGTGACATCACTGGCCCATGCGCTCTGAAGGAACGACACCAGTGCAGAGAATGGCGGATCCCGTGTGCATGCGCGGGAGCGACGTCATCGCGGTTCCAGCCAATCGCAGCGATGGAGTCTGCGAACCCAGAAGTAACACCAGGTAAAATGTCAGCCGTCACAGCAGTGTGTGGGGACCGCTGCAACAGCTTTGTTCCAAGGTAAGTATTTCATAATAAGCTACTATGCGATACATGCCTTTGTCTTGCAGGATTTTTGCTTTTTGTTTCTTAGGTTAACAACCTCTTTAAAGAGTAAAAGGAGTAAAACCCTGAAAAGAAGTTCTAAACCAGAGGTCTCCAATTTTTCTAAACAAAGGGGTAGTTTACTGTCCTTCAGACTTTAGCCGGGCTAGGGCCATTAGGGGTAGAAAATGTCCTGGCGTCCAGTGGGAGTAAACAATATCCCGTCGGAGGAGGAAGGAACGCAACCCCGTCGGAGGAGGAAGGAACGCAACCCCGTCGGAGGAGGAAGGAACGCAACCCCGTCGGAGGAGGAAGGAACGCAACCCCGTCGGAGGAGGAAGGAACGCAACCCCGTCGGAGGAGGAAGGAACGCAACCCCGTCGGAGGAGGAAGGAACGCAACCCCGTCGGAGGAGGAAGGAACTCAACCCCGTCGTCGGTGGAAGGAACTCAACCCCGTCGTCGGTGGAAGGAACTCAACCCCGTCGTCGTTGGAAGCAACTCAACCCCGTCGTTGGGCGTCGGTGGAAGGAACTCAACCCCGGCGTCGGTGGAAGGAACTCAACCCCGTCGTCGGGCGTCGGTGGAAGGAACTCAAACCCGTCGTCGGGCGTCGGTGGAAGGAACTCAACCCCGTCGTCGGGCGTCGGTGGACGGAACTCAACCCCGTCGTCGGGCGTCGGTGGAAGGAACTCAACCCCGTCGTCGGGCGTCGGTGGAAGGAACTCAACCCCGTCGTCGGGCGTCGGTGGAAGGAACTCAACCCCGTCGTCGGGCGTCGGTGGAAGGAACTCAACCCCGTCGTCGGGCGTCGGTGGAAGGAACTCAACCCCGTCGTCGGGCGTCGGTGGAAGGAACTCAACCCCGTCGTCGGGCGTCGGTGGAAGGAACTCAACCCCGTCGTCGGGCGTCGGTGGAAGGAACTCAACCCCGTCGTCGGGCGTCGGTGGAAGGAACTCAACCCCGTCGTCGGGCGTCGGTGGAAGGAACTCAACCCCGTCGTCGGGCGTCGGTGGAAGGAACTCAACCCCGTCGTCGGGCGTCGGTGGAAGGAACTCAACCCCGTCGTCGGGCGTCGGTGGAAGGAACTCAACCCCGTCGTCGGGCGTCGGTGGAAGGAACTCAACCCCGTCGTCGGGCGTCGGTGGAAGGAACTCAACCCCGTCGTCTGGCGTCGGTGGAAGGAACTCAACCCCGTCGTCTGGCGTCGGTGGAAGGAACTCAACCCCATCGTAGTGTCCCGAATAGTGCCCCGAATAGTGCCCCATTGTTGGTATCAGTGACAGGAATTATGCCCCAAGGGCCGGATGAAGGCAAGCAAAGGGCACCCGGCCAGATAAAGGCAAGCAAAGGGCACCCGGCCAGATAAAGGCAAGCAAAGGGCACCCGGACCGCAGTGTGGAGACTGCCTTTCTAAACCATCCCCACTCTATGCAAACTAAGATAAAAACATGTTTTGGCTCTAGATATACTTTGAGGGAAAATTTATAAAGCATTGAATGTGACTTTCACAAGAAATCTTTAGTCACAGAACACACTTTCATTTTATAGCATCTGCATTGTAATAGCGTTACAAATGAAAGTTATTTTTGACAATCCAAATTGAAAAAAAAAAAAAATTTCCTTTCACGTTATAAGTTTTGCCTATCTGCTGGCCGTCTCTGCATGTTTTGTAGCACCTCCTCCGTTGGTTTATTTTCCATTTCCAAGGACTACATATCCCATGGTACTTTGCTCCCCACTAACAGTAATTCTAATATGGACCCATATGGATCTAATATGCCGCTCAGCACCTTTGTAGTTCAGCGTTGGGCTCTGTGAAATGTCTGACACAGCAGTGCCTATAGTGAATATGTCACAGATATAAGGAAGTTAATGTGTGGGATTCCTCACAAAGTACAATTGCAATTTGCGGTGCGCCGAAATTAAAATCCTGGACTGAAACAGAAAAATTTAGGAAGCATTTGGCCGAAAACCGAAATGGGACAGCTTTTTTAAGTCGATGGGTTGAGATTCTGTATTGCACTCAATAGGGGACGAGATTCTGCATTCAAGTCAGGGGACAAGATTTTGAAGTGAAGTCAACGGGACGAGATTCTGCACTGAAGTCAATAGGGGGCGGTTTTTGCACTGAAGTCAATAGGGGACGGTTTTTGCACTGAAGTCAATAGGGGACGGTTTTTGCACTGAAGTCAATAGGGGGCGGTTTTTGCACTGAAGTCAATAGGGGACGGTTTTTGCACTGAAGTCAATAGGGGGCGATTTTTGCACTGAAGTCAATAGGGGGCGGTTTTTGCACTGAAGTCAAAGGGATGGGATTTTGCATTGAAGTCAATGCATGCCATTATCAGCACCTTATTTATTTTTTTTCTAGCAATGCCAATAACCCTATTTTCGGCGGCCGATATATCAGTGCACCCCTAATTTCAATCTTACAGCTCAATCAGAATAATAAGAGTAGGCTGGAAATAATTGAAAAACTCAATGCAGAAAAGAAAATTTTGTTTTAAATTTTGACCACAGATACATTCTAAAACACATGCACCTGAAAGCTTCATCTTCAGTGAATGTTCGGTGAATGTCAAATTCACTGCTTTATAAAAACAAATTTAAAGTGATACTAAATCACACACTGTTTAATTTACATTGTCTCTTCCATTTCTGTATGTTAATGACTGGTGTGGTGGACTGTATTTTATTTGGCAATAACAGGGCGTGGGCGATTTTCTGCCAGTCACAGGCTGTGTCACGCCCCTCCAACCTGTGACTTATGCCCCGTACACACGGTCGGATTTTACGGCGGAAAATGTCCCATCGGACCATGTTGTCGGAAATTCCGACCGCGTGTGGGCTCCATCGGACTTTTTCCGTCAGGAATTTCCGATGGAAAAAGTTTTATCTCCTGCTCTCAAATTTTCCGACAACAAAGTCCTATCAGCCTTTTTTTTACGATCGTGTGTAGCGAATTCCGACAGACAAAGTGCCACGCATGCTCAGATCACATTACAAGACCAAAGCTATTGGCTACTAGCCTCTACGTAGTCCCGTCTTACGCAACGAACGTCGCCGCATTCAGAATGATCGGATTTTCCAGACAACTTTGTCCGACCGCGTGTATGCAACACCAGTGTCGGACAAAATCCGACGGATTTCATGGTCGGAATTTCCGACCGTGTGTACGGGGCATAAGAGGGAGGTGAAGCCACCATCAATCTACATGTAATATCCAAAAAAATAAAAACTGAGCATGTGCAGAGTTGCCACCACAGCTGCAAAATCCGTAGCTGAATTGGTGGTGATAGAGAGCAGCAGCAGGATCAACCAGGTTGTTTTGCAGAATACAGAAAAGGAATCTCATAGTGACAGAGTATGAACCAGCATGTAATACACCATTTATGGATAGGTTTTTTTTTTTTTTATGATGCGAGTTGATGTTCAGTGACACTTTAATTCTGTTCTCTATCAAGACTTATACAACAATATGGCTTGTTGCAGACATCTACTCCTCCATGATACCTCGAAATGCAATGAGTAGGCTGATGAAATGGCTTTCCAGATGAAAGTTGCACATTTAGCTAAATAGAATTCTTCTGCACTATCGCTGTCAGGGTCTCCATATACATCTGTCCATGGAGAGGAGTCTGATCTGTTCTGACTGTCTGTATCCTCAGACCCTGACACATCGCCTCCCTGCTAAAGGTAAATACAGCAGTAAAAACCATCACCAGACACACACAACACATCGCTCTATACCACAGATCATAACAGGTACTTTACTTTAAGCCCTTTTTTTTTTATTTATTTTTTCACCCCTGTTGTATTTTTTGCTCGGTTTTGTCATACTTACCTTTTCTGAGAACAGTCATGTGACACGCAGGATCCTCGTCCAATGTTCTTCTAGCAATCAGGCGGGACTAAAAGGTAATACTTAAAGCGGAAGTAAACCTCGATTTAACAGTTTAAAAAAAAAAGGCATGCCGGGAATGCTAACTGCACATTGGCTGTGCTCTCAACCAAACAGTCAAACCATCCAATGGCTGGTGTCATAACAGATCACATGTGCAGCACTGTGGCAGTTGAAGATTAAACAGAGGCAAAGATGGCAGCTTCCTTGGCTGAAAACGATTGGGGGGTTTACTTCCACTTTGAAGAGCAACTCCACTCTTGTTTGAGAAATAAACATTCCCTTCTGGGCGATCTATATACAGTGCCTAGAAAAAGTATTCATACCCCTGGAAATTTTCCACATTTTGTCATGTTACAACCAAAAACATTAATGTATTTTATTGGGATTTTATGTGATGGACCAACACAAAGTGGCTCATAATTGTGAAGAGGAAGGAAAATTATAAACGGTTTTAATTTTTTTTTTTACAAATAAATATGTGAAAAGTGTGGTGAGTATTTATATTCAGCCCCCTTTGGGCCCCTTTCACACTGGGGCGGGAGCCGCGGCGACGGTAAAGCAGCACTATATTTAGCGCTGCTTTACCATCGTTTTAGCCGATAGCGGTGCGGATTTAACCCACGCTAGCGGCCGAAAAAGGGGTAAAATCCCCTGCAAAGCACCGCCGTAGCGGCGCTTTGCGGTGGTATTGCTGCGGTGTCCCATTGAAATCAGTGGGTAGGAGCGGTGAATACACCGGTCCTATACCGCTCCAAAGATGCTGCTAGCAGGACTTTTTTGACTGTCCAGTTAGCGCACCGCTCCAGTGTGAAAGCCCGCCGGTTTTCACACTGGAGTAAATGGGGCCAGATTTTTTCTTTTTTTTTAAAAATTCTTTATTTCTTTACAGGATTACATAGATATACTGTTTAAACATAAAATAAAAAGATACGGCATAGCCTTTACATATTGCATCACATTATCTTCATGTTGCATATCTGCCTCTTCCTTTCTATAATCTGAATCCATAGACCTGTTTATTTTATTTTTCCTTCCCCCCTCCCTACATTTCCCTATTAAATTACTCCCTACCTTAACAAACAAACAAAAAAAAAAAAAAAAAAAAAAAAAAAAAAAGGATTCTCCCCCTCCCCCCCGCCCCCCCAATCCCCTCGCATCGATGGCCATTTTATATATACCTCATTACTACTTATTTTTACTAGTTATATTCGAGTTACTCCCAACTTTCCTCTCCGATCTGTCTCTTACCTTCCTCAGTTTGCAGGAAGGACTCCCATGGGGCCCATGTTTGAGATATTTGTTCTTTTTTAATCATAGATGTAGGAATCATATTTTCCATTATCCCTATGTTTCTCACCTTGTTGAGCCACATGGAAATCTGCGGTGCCGCTGGATCCTTCCAGCATGCCGTTATACAACTTTTAGCAGCATTTACCATGTGGCACAAGAGTGAGTTTTTATATCTCTCCCGTGGGATTTGTGAGGAATGTAAGAGATAGAATGCCGGGTCCCATGGAATCCGGTAATCCGTAAGTCGTTGCATGATTCTCTGCACTTCCTGCCAGAAAATTTTAATTATTGGGCAAGTCCAGAAAATGTGTACAATAGTACCTCTTTCTTGACAGCCCCTCCAGCACCTATCCGATGTCGTTTGGGAGAATTTGTTCATTAGGGAGGGTGTATAATACCAGCGCGTTAAAATTTTATAATTCAATTCCTGAATCTTAGTACATCTGGAGGAATTTAAGGTTAGGTATATTATATTCTGTTGTTGATCTATTGTGAAAATTTGTTCCATATCTCTCTCCCACTTTCCCAAGCTAGACATCTTAAAGTGTTCTGGAGGGGCGGTCAACATTGCGTATAACTTAGAGATTCCGTGGGAGAGAGGCCCTTTCTCCTCACAGTATCTCTCAAATTTTGTTCTTGGTCGGTTATAGCTTTCCTGGGGCCCAATGGATTCCAGGAAGTGTCTAATCTGTCGTGCTTGCCAAAAAGGTAGTTTAAACTGACCACCCATGTTCATTAGTGAATCTAATGTTGGCCAACTATTAAGATTAAAGAAATGCGATGCTTGGAAGATGCCTCTATCTATCATTTTTTTGAAGACCCCTGGCTCAAGACCCGGAGGAAAATCCGCGTTCCCCAAAATGGGAAACAGGGGGGATTTTATTAAAGAGGGTTTAGAATTCTGGATGAACTTTTCTCCCGTCAGAAGTGTGGGTCCTATCAAGGGGTGTGTCTTTACTGCATGAGGGATAGCAGCGCGGCGCGGGGCCAGATTTTTTCAGCCGCTGTACAGACGGTATTTTTAGCGCTGTACCGCCTGAAAAAACGCCCCAGTGTGAAAGGGGCCTTACTCCGATACCCCTAACTAAGATCTAGTGGGATCAATTGCCTTCAGAAGTCACCTAATCAGTAAATAATGTCCACCTGTGTGCAATGTAATCTCATTATAAATACAGCTGTTCTGGGAAACCCTCAGAGGTTTGTTAGAGAACCTTAGTGAACAAACAGCATCATGGAGGCCAAGGAACACACCAGACAGGTCAGGGATAAAGTTGTGGAGAAGTATAAAGCAGGGTTAGGTTATAACTATATTAAAATATCCCAAGCTTTGAACATCTCATGGAGCTCTGTTCAATCCATCATCTGAAAGTGGAAAGAGTATGGCACAACTGCAAACCTACCAAGACATGGCCGTCCACATAAACTGACAGGCCGGGCAAGGAGAACATTCATCAGAGAAGAGCCAAGAGGCCCATGGGAACTCTGGAGGAGCTGCAGAGATCCACAGCTCAGGTGGGAGAATCTGTCCACAGGACAACTATTAGTCGTGCTCTCCACAAATCTGGCTTTATGGAAGAGCGGCAAGAAGAAAGTCATTGTTGAAAGAAAGTCATAAGAAGTCCCGTTTGCAGTTTGTTAGAAGCCATGTGGGGGACACAACAAACATGTGGAAGAAGGTGCTCTGGTCAGATGAGACCAAAATGTAACTTTTTGGCCTAAAAGCAAAATGCTATGTGTGGCGAAAAAACTAACATTGCACATCACCCTGAACACACCATCCCCCCGTGAAACATGGTGGTGGCAGCATCATGTGGTGGGGATGCTTTTCTTCAGCAGGGACAGGGAATCTGGTCAGAGATGATGGGAAGATGGATGGAGCCAAATACAGGACAATCTAATGCCGCGTACACACGGTCGGAATTTCCGATGGAAACAGTCCGATGGGAGCTTTTCAACGAATTTTCCGACCATGTGTATGCCCATCGGTCTTTTTTTGTCGGAATTTCGGACGTACTTTGGATTGAGAACCTGTTCTCAATTTTTCCGACGGAAAACCTTTCTATCGGATTTTCCGATCGTGTGTATGCAATTCTGACACGCAAAATTCCGACGCATGCTCGGAAACAATTCGACGCATGCTCAGAAGCATTAAACTTCCCTTTTATAGTGCAGTTGAACGTGTTGTATGTCGCGGTGTTATTGACCGTCGGAATTTGGTGTGACCGTGTGTAGGCAACACAGCTTGAGCGAAATTTCATCGGAATTTCGACGGGAAAACCATCAGAGCTTTTTCCGACGAGAATTCCAACCGTGTGTACGCGGCATTAGAAGAAAACTGGTAAAGAGTCTGCAACAGACTTGAGACTGGGGCGGAGGTTCCCCTTCCAGCAGGACAACGACCCTAAACATACAGCCAGAGCTACAATGGAATGATTTAGATCAAAGCATATTCAATGCGTTAGAATGGCCCAGTCAAAGTCCAGACCTAAATCCAATTGAGAATCTGTGGTAAGACTTGAAAATTGCTGTACACAGACGCTCTCCATCCAATCTGACAGAACTTGAGATATTTTGCAATGAAGAATGGACAAAAATGTCCTCTCTAGATGTGCGAAGCTGGTAGAGACATCCCCAAAAAAGACTTGCAGCTATAATTGCAGTGAAAGGTGGTGCTACAAAGTATTGGGGGGCGCTATACAAATGTACCCCACATATTTATTTATTAAACCATTTTTGAAAATCATTTATCATTTTCCTTTTACTTTACTTACTACTATGTTTTTGGTTGTAACATGACAAAATATGGAAAACTTTAAGGGGTATGAATACTTCTTAAAGCGGAGTTCCACCCATCTTCTACACTTCCTCTCTATGGTATGCCCTGTGAGCATCCCTTTCGCAATGGAAATTCTTTTTTTTTTTTTTAAAGGAAATACCTTTTATTACCTTCTTTCTCCTGCACTTCCGGCAGTATCCGCCTAGGCGATTAGGTCACTAGGCGTTTCACAAGGGCTCCTGGGATAGCGGCGTCATGTATCCCAGGAGTCCTTGCAAATCGCCTAGTGATGAGATCTCGCGATGATTGATGGGAACGTCCGCCGGCGGCGCTAAAGCAACGTGTTAAAACTCGGGAGGAAGGAGCGCCATGCGGTAACATTACTGCGCAGGCGCGAGATTGGGAGGTGCATGCTGGGTAGCCAGCTGCACGGACTCCTGGAAAGAGATAGGAGAGGGCTTCAGATGCCCACAGTGGAGATGGACCCTGCCTGCTTCCGAGATCCAGGTACTTTTATTAAATTCAAACATGAATAAAAAGGACTCCATGAATAACACTAAACTATGCAATAGAGTGGATCAAGAGAGAGTAAAAAAAAATCGAATTGGGCGACTGTACATTGCAGGTATTATAACAAACGATGTTGCAAGGTCATACCTTTTGTTATTATGAAGAAATAGCTGTTTGTTTGTCTGTGTCCATGTGAAGATGGAGTGATTTTATAATTATATATTAATTGCAGGGGTCAAATGAGGAAAGTTGCAGGGTCTGCATCCCTTTAGATGCAATTTCCTATTGGGAGTATCTCACCGAAAAATTACATGTACAGAACTCCAGGTTGCCATATTGCATCTTACAGAAGACTACAGCCCTGCAGATTGAGAAGTAAAAGGGGTTGCTTCAGCCGCTGTCTTGGGTCCTCATTGGATAGATTGATAGCAGCAGGAGCAGTGACAAGGGGCCCGGGCCGAGTCCTGCTGTCTGTCAATGGACGCAGCAGCAGCAGGACTCGGGAGCGCGCCCGCACGAGTGCCCCCATGGAATGCGGCTCTCCGTGGGGGTACTAGAGAAGAGGAGGAGCCAGGAGTACCGCTGAGGGATCCTAGAAAAAGGAGGATCGGGCCTTTAAAAAAAAAAACAACACAAACTTTCCCAACCCCTTAAATGTCATTTTTAAGCATGGCACCACCCAAAGAGGGAAGTGCCACCTGTCTGTCTCCCCGCTGGCTGGCCCCCACCCTCCCACTGCCACATTTGCCACCTTTTGGCTCAGTTTGCCACAGAGTGGACTGCAGGGGAATGAGGGGGTTCCCCGCTGATAGCTGAATGGAAAAAAAAAAAAAAAAAAAAAAGAATTGCTGGCAGTTAAAATAATGTGAAAAAAATACCAGTTACACTTACCGGTAACGGATTTTCTAGGAAATCTTCCAGGACGGCACACCTGAGAGGATGACTGGTCACACCTGGCAGGAAACACAATTAACAAAGTTTAAAAAGCCCCACCCCTCCCTCTGACCCTCAGTTATGACAAAGTAAACACCCACACCAGTGTCAGAGGGTACATTCTGTGAAGAATAAAACATCACCAACATTTAAGGGTAGGGAAGTAGGCCTGCCGTCCTGGAAGATTTCCTAGAAAATCCGTTACCGGTAAGTGTAACTGGTATTTTTCTCTAGTCATCTTCCAGGACGGCACACCTGAGACGATGAGCAAGAAGTTAAGGCCTACCTTAGGGTGGGACCACCGCCTGTAGGACCTTCCTGCCAAAAGCCAAATCCTGAGGGGACAACAGCTCCACTCTGTAATGCCTCAGGAAGGTATTATGGCTCGTCCATGTTGCTGCCTTGCAGATCTGATCTATGGAAGCACCTGCCCTTTCTGCCCAGGAGGTCGCCAGAGATCTGGTTGAATGAGCCTTAAGGTGGGATGGAACCGGTTTATCCGAGTGTTTATAGGCTAATGCTATTGCCTGCTTAATCCACCTGGCTATCGTAGGTTTTGAGGCCTGAAGACCCTTTCTTTGGCCCCCAAAAGTAACTAGAAGATGATTTGATCTCCTAAACTCCCTTGCCCTTTCTAGATAGACTAAAAGACAGCGTCTAACATCTAAAAGGTGCAATCTTTCTTCCTTCTCATTCTTCGGATTCTGGCAGAATGATGGAAGAATAATCTCTTGTGACCTGTGGAACCCAGAGGTCACTTTTGGTAAATAAAGAGGATCCTGTCTAAGGATTACCCTGTCCTCTAGGATCAACAAAAAAGGCTCTTTTATTGTCAGGGCCTGTAGGTCGCCTACTCTTCTAGCTGAGGTGATGGCTAGAAGAAAGGACATTTTAAGGGAAAGAAATTTAAATGAAATTTGATCCAACGGCTCAAATGGCCCTTTCGTCAGGGCGTCCAGAACCAGGGACAAATCCCACGGCGGGAAACTAACTGTCCTTACCGGGGTTAACCTTTCCCTGGCTAGCAAGAATCTCTTAACAAGAGGGTCTTGAGCTAACCTTGTGTCAAAGAACACTGACAGGGCTGCTACCTGGACCCTAAGGGTACTGACCGCTAACCCTTGGTCTACCCCTTCCTGGAGAAAATCCAGCACGGTTGGAATCGTCTGGATAGTTCTCTGATTTGCTTGAGCCCATCTAGAGAAGATCTTCCAGACCTTTGCATAAATCTGTCTGGTAACCTTCTTCCTGCTAAGGAGAAGAGTGTCAATTACCTTCTCCGAGCATCCCCTGTTCCTGAGGATCTCCCTCTCAAGAGCCAGGCCGTCAGGGACAGAAACCCCGGGTTGGGATGCAGCACTGGGCCCTGGCAGAGAAGATCCCGCCTGACCGGGAGATGCAGCGGAGGCACGACTGACCACCTCCACATGGTGGGGAACCAGACCCGCTTCGGCCACCAGGGTGCAATCAGGATAAGGTCTCCATCCGACTGTGACAGCTTTTGAAGCACTCGTGGGATGAGTACCAGGGGAGGAAAGGCATATGCCAGGCTGAAGTCCCAATTCTGAGCGAGAGCGTCTACTCCTGAGGATCTCTGTTCTCTCGTGAGAGAAAAGAATCTCCGCACCTTTGCGTTCCTTTGACAAGCGAATAAATCTATCTCTGGTACTCCGAAATGATGTTTTACCAGAGCGAAAACTTCTTCGTTCAACTCCCATTCTCCCTGAAGAATGGGCTGTCTGCTGAGGAAGTCTGCTTGTATATTGAGGGATCCCTTTATGTGGACCGCAGAGATTGAGAGAATGTTTTTCTCTGCTTCTCCCAGGAAATCTTGGGTCAGTGCCCTTAGACTGACTGACCTTGTTCCCCCTTGACGGTTCAAATAGGATACTGCCACCCGGTTGTCCGAGAAAATTTGGACTTCCCTTCCTTGGATCAAGTCCCGGAAGACACTTAATGCCTTCCCGACTGCCAGAAGCTCCCTGAAGTTTGAGGAAGCTCTGCTCTGACTCTGATCCCAGGGACCCTGGGCGTAGCGGTCTCCTAAATGAGCCCCCCAACCCCAGGCACTTGCGTCTGTTGTAATGCCTATTGGGTCTAGCTGTGTCCACGTCCGACCTCCCGATAGGTTGACGGGATCGAGCCACCAAACTAGGGAGCTTCTTACCTCCTCTGACAGAGGAACTTTCTCCTCCAGGGTTTCTCTTCTCCCGCCCCAAGAGGAGAGAAGGAAGCCCTGGAGGACTCGTGAGTGGAGCTGAGCCCAGGGAACTGCCGGGATGCAAGAGGCCATCAGGCCCAACACCCTCATGATGTTTCTCAAAGATACCTCCGGGGCTTCGAGACACACTGTCACTGCGCCCCGAATTTTTTCGACCTTTTCGGGAGGAAGAAACACTTTCTGGGCTACTGAGTCCAACTGATACCCCAAGTATACCTTTGACTGTGAGGGATCCAGGGAGGATTTCTCCTGACTCACCATCCAACCTAGGGAATCCAGGGTCGACACGACCAACTCTCGATCTATCAGGAGCTGGTCTCTGGATGGACTGTAGATCAACAGATCGTCGAGGTATGGTATCAGAGCTACCCCCTGAAGGTGTAGAAAGGATACTACCTCTGCCAGGACTTTGGTAAAAATCCTTGGACTGGCCGCAAGGCCGAAGGGAAGTGCCCTGAACTGCCAATGCTGCACCCCCTGCTCTGTCCGTACTGCGAAACGCAAGTACTTCTGATGATCCGGGGCAATGGGTACATGCAGGTAAGCATCTTTGAGATCTAATGTGATCATGAAAACTCCCTTCTGGAGGTGTTTTCTGACCGTGTAGATGCTCTCCATTCTGAATCGCTTGTACAACAGGTAGTGGTTCAGTTTCCGTAGATTGATAATCAACCGAAACTTGCCCGATGGCTTCGGAACCACAAAAATGTGGGAATAAAAACCGAAAGCCCTCTGAGTCACTGGGACCGGGATAATCACTTCCTGTTCTGCGAGCATGCGAACGCTGTCTAGCAAGCCCCTTGCCTTCAGAGAATCTTTGGGAAGGTAAGTAACCAAAAAATTTTGAGGTGGGAGTGACCGAAATTCCAGCTTGTAACCTAGTTTTATTAGGTCTAAAATATAAGGGCTCTCTGAGATCTTCTCCCATTGGGGAAGGAAATACGAGAGCCTTGCGCCCACTTTTATGGCGTCATTTAGAATCCTTGCTGGACGGTCCGGACCCAGAAAAAGGATTCCACCTTTTTCTTTGCCCTTTCCGATCCCCCATTTCTTCCTTTGTCCCCCTTTGCCCTTGAACTGGCCTTTTGCAGGGGGTCCACGAAAAAATTTCCTCCCTTTTTCCTTCTTGGGTTTGGAGGGAAATTTCTTACCTTTTTCTGTGGATCGGGAAAGGACCTGTTCCAGACCCGAACCAAAGAGTAGGGAGCCCTCAAAGGGAATACCACAGAGTCGGGACTTAGAAGTGAAGTCTCCGTCCCAAGTCTTAACCCAAAGGGCCCTCCTGGCTGAGTTCAGTAATGCCGCTGACTTAGCAGTCGTCCTTACTGTCTCTACTGCCGCGTCCGCCAAAAAGGCGATAGCTCTCCCCACCACTTCCAGGGATTCTACTACCTCCCTGGATTCCTTCTTACGTGTGAGATGGTCCATCAGCTTGTTGAGCCATGCGTCCGCGTTCCTGGCTACACAAGCTGAAGCTAATGCAGGGCTCATGGCCGATGCATTCGCTTCCCAAGCTCTACGCAACAGGATCTCAGATTTTTTATCCATCTGATCCTGAATGTTACCCGCGTCCTCAAAAGATAAGTCCGACCGTTTAGAAACCTGCGCCAAAGACGCATCTAAACGTGGGACTTTGAAAAATTTTTCTTCCTCCTCCTCCTTAAAAGGACCTCTCCGTTTCCAAGTTTTAAGTCTGAGGAGTTTACGCTCAGGTTCCTTCCATTCCCTCAAGATAATATCTTTCAGGGACTGGTGAACTGGGAAGGATCTGGCCTGTGGCTTACCCAAACCTCTATAGACCTTATCCTGAGCTGACACTTGGGCGGAAGGTAACTGAATGTCCTCTGACGCATATACTGCCCTGAGGAGACCCTCCATATCCTCTGCTGAAAAGAGGTGTCCCCCAGATCTGGTCTCTACATGGCTATCCTGATCTGAGTCCTCCCCCTCCTGGGAACTCAGGTCAGAGCTGCAAACCTCCTCCTCTGAATAGTATGGGGCAGGTTCCTGAGACCCTCCTGTAAAGGTAGATCTATCTTCCTGTGAGGGAGAGCTTTCCCTTACTGATCTGGCATCCCCCTGACGCTGATCAAGTACGGCTTTAAAAGACTGAAGGGTAGCTAGCATCTCAACCTGAAGTGCCCTGCATTCCTTCGCAACTTCTGCTGTCTCTTTGCCTGCCAATTTGTAAATACATTTGTAACAAAAAGGCTTGCTGTGGTCCTGTGGGAGTTTAGAGCTACAAGACCCACAGCGTTTAGTTTTGGATGTGGCTTTCCCAGACCTACTGGCTCTCTCCTGAGTAGGGCATTCGGTCTCTGTAAGAAAGGGACACCCCATTAGCCACATCACATACACATACAGTGTGGGGGACAAGGACAATAGGGCCACCCCAAATGTCTGCCCCCCTCGCTCCAGCCGAGTCACTCACCCCCTGTGGCGACCTCTGATGCCGCGAGCTCTGGTCCGCCTTCCATCCTCTGCCTCTACACCGGTAGATGGATCAACTGTGAAGGCTGTGGACCTTGGGCCCCCTCTTTCCAAACAGCCGCCTCGTGCTCTGACCGCCGCGCTCGCCGCCATTTTGTTGAAGCCCCGGCGCGCCGGATATGACGTCACACCGGCGCCCGGCGGCCTCCGGACATGCGCACTAGCGGCTACAGACGCCGCTCTGCGCCGCGGTCTATCCCTAAGGATGGCACGGCCCCCTAAGGGGAAGAAAACGTTCGGCCATTGGAGCCCAGCTTCCGGCCGACGTGGGGTGTATCAGCGGCCCCCCCCAACCGTCCACCACTGTCAGGTATGAGGGGAGGAAAAGAGGGAAGGTTAGGTGGCCCCTGGGGTTATGGACAACTCACCTGTCCTAGTGCCCCAGCCTCTCCCATTCAGCTTTCTAGGGAGAGCAGCGGGAAAAACCCCTTAATTTAATGGCATTTGAAAAATGCTTGAACAGAGAACCCCACAGGCACCACTGACTGCTCTGGGTTTGTTCATTAAGGGGGCGACCATGGTCCCAGACCTGAGGTCTTAGAAAAAATAACAAACGGTTTCGCAGCCATCAGCGTGTGGGAAACACAATCAATAACTGAGGGTCAGAGGGAGGGTGGGGCTTTTTAAACTTTGTTAATTGTGTTTCCTGCCAGGTGTGACCAGTCATCCTCTCAGGTGTGCCGTCCTGGAAGATGACTAGAGAAAAAAAATTGTGCCAGGGGCATGCTGGGCCGATGACGTCACAAGGGGGTGGGTTCAACTGATGACGTCATTAGGTGGCACCGCCCCTTGGTTGTAAGAACTCTCCGAATTTTAGGTCGGCGGTGGGTGTTGTGATTGATGATGGATCTACACTGGGGGACATTTTTTTTTTATTTTTTTTTAAATAAAGGACGTCAAAAACAATGTACCGTATTTACTCGAGTATAAGCCAAGTTTTTCAGCACTTTTTTTGTGCTAAAAGTGCCCCTCTTGGCTTAAACTCGAGTCAAGCATTTTTCTGCAGCAGAAAATGACATTTTCCGACCCGACTTTGGGCCCCGTATCTCGGGTAACCCCAAATTTGGTATGCCAACCTAGTGGAATCAGCACTACAACATATCCAAATTTGGGTTCCTAGCACCAAGGGGCCACGAGATACGGTGGCCCCAAATTTGTTCAACTGTGTCCATCTGCAGCAATGTCATTTCGGGACCCTTTGGGTCCAGAGACCCCATTGGCTGCAGCTAGGGGGCATCCAGGAACCCTTAACTGCCAAGTTTGAAGTTCGGGGGACCTATGGCTACAAATGGGCACAGTGAGGCTGCAAAGGGGCATTGTTGACCCTCTTTTACACTTACAGTAGCTGCGCATTTCTCACCCAGGCTTATACTCGAGTCAATACGTAATCCCAGTTTTTTGTGGTAAAATTAGGTGCCTCGGCTTATATTCGGGTTGGCTTATACTCGAGTATATATGGTAATGTCTTTTTCTACACTACACATTCTTTTTTTTTTGGGTGAATGAGAAGGGGCACTATGTACCCCATACTTATTTACATGGAGGGGGCAGGATCTGGGCCCAGATTCCTATAAGCCCGCCTCCCGCAGACCCCCACAACCCTGGCCATGTGACCTGAGGGCATGTGACCTGGAAAGGTTCAGGGAAGGGGGGGGGGGTGCCGGCTCATCCCACTCCCTTTCCTGACCTGCATGGTCATAATTGACAGCAATTGTTTTTTGTTTACATCCAGCTGTCAATCTTCTGGGACCTGTGACGTGTCCCAGAAAATTGCACGGGGAAAGAGGTGAACTTCCTTCCAGCTCCGGGGACCCCCAGGAGGTAGTCTGAGCTGGATGCCCCTAAAAAGAGGGTATTCGCCCCCAAATGTGGCATGTCAGGGGGGGGGGGGACACCTTCACTTAAAGTGGAAGTTCCATTTTTGGGTGGAACTCCACTTTAAAGAAGAGTTCCAGACAGAAAAAAAAATAAAAGTCAGCAGCCACAAATCCTGTAGCTGCTGACTTTTAATATAAGGACACTTACCTGTCCTGGGATCCTGTGATGTCAGCGCCCCCAGCCCATTTGTCTATCAGCTTCGGGTGCAGGCAGCTATAGTAAGGAAAACAGGAAGTGAAGCCTTTTGAAGCGGTTTCCTACTGTGCATGCGCATTCTGAATGGTCCGGCCAATTTTTGGGGGGGCCTCTGTGTGTCCCAGAAGGGAGTGGAGGAGGGGGAGGTGCGAAGAAGCGGAGCTTCTCCCTTTTGGGTGGAGCTCCGCTTTAATTTCCACATTCATTATTTCCTTCTGTGAATTATTATTATTATTATACAGGTTTTATATATAGCGCTAACAGTTTGCACAGCGCTCAACAAAATATGTGAATGGATTTTAATGCCTTTTGATGCGGCATTTACCAAGCGTTTTTTTTTTCCCGTAAATACCGCAAAACCTGTCTAGTGAATTGACAGTTTCAGGATTTTTAGGCAAAATGTGTCCCGACATCTAAATATCCCATTTGAGTCCATTCTGTGAATGAAGCCCAGTGTCTCTGAATACGACACGCCTCCCCTGTGCTGCGAAGGCAAGTAGGAGCCAGTCCCCGAGCCGGCGCAGTCAGCACCGCCAGAAACATGCTGCTTATTACATATGACATGCTTCCCTGCGCTGCATTGCAAGTAGCAGCCAGCACCTTCAGAAACATGCTGCGTATTGTGGCTGAATATGACCTGCTTCCCTGCACTGTGCTGCAAGTAAGAGCCAGTCCCTGAACCTGCAGTCAGCATCGACCAGAAACATGCTGTGTATTGCATATTGTCGCTAAATATGACACGCCGCATTTCATGTAGTGGCCAGTCCCTGAACCTGCGCAGTCAGTATCGCTAGAAACCTGCTGTGTATTGCATATTGTCGCTAAATATGACACGCCTCCCCTGCGCCGCATTGCAAGTAGTGGCCAGTCCCTGAACCTGCGCAGTCAGTATCGCTAGAAACATGCTGTGTATTGCATATTGTCGCTAAATATGACACGCCTCCCCTGCGCCGCATTGCAAGTAGTGGCCAGCCCCTGAACCTGCGCAGTCAGTATCGCTAGAAACAAGCTGTGTATTGCATATTGTCGCTAAATATGACACGCCTCCCCTGCGCCGCATTTCAAGTAGTAGCCAGTCCCTGAACCTGCGCAGTCAGCATCGATAGAAACATGCTGTGATTGCATATTGTCGCTAAATATGACACGCCGCATTGCAAGTAGTGGCCAGTCCCTGAACCTGCGTAGTCAGTATCGCCAGAAACATGCTGTGTATTGCATATTGTCGCTAAATATGACACGCCTCCCCTGCGCCGCATTGCAAGTAGTGGCCAGTCCCTGAACCAGCACTGCGGCCCAGATCCCCTCACCAGACTCCACCCCCCTGTGCCTAAAAAGAAGCCCCACTTATGTCCTCCACAGCAACCAAGCTGTCCACCTCCAATTGGAAGAAGAAGAGTGGGCTCGTGTTGGTGGCTATGAGCAACACATACAGTCCTCCTTCTAGAGGAGGGGTGACCCCCTCCCCCCACACACACACCCCTAAACATACACCACACAGCTGACCCCACCCCCTTCTTCTCCACCTCTGACCTGCAGGCTGAACACTTGCACCGGGAGAGGCATCGTCAACCCCTCGCTCTCCACCGCTCCGGCCCCGACCAGCCGACCACTTCCGGGTTACGTGCCTTGCGCCTCCTGCGGAGGAGGACGCACGCAGCGACGTCCGGGAGCGTCAGAACCATCGAGATCGGATCGGGGGGGGGGAGATAGAAGGGCGGCGCGCGTGGATGACGTCAGTAGGTGCCAGCTGAGGAGACTAGGAGGTCCTGGGGGGGTTGTGTCAGTGCTGAGGGGCCCCGCCGCCGCCGTGTGACACAGACAGGTACAAGGGCCCCCCTCCATACTTAATAATACTAAGAAGTGTCTTCTATTTAATAATATTATATTGGGGGGGGGGGAGTGTATAGTGAAGCTGACAGAAGCTGTAATTATAAAGTACAGAGAAACTCTGCTGGTCAGGAGTCCTGACTTCACTGTCTGCATGCTTGTTCAGGGAGCCCCTAAGGATAGCTATGGGTGACACGTTCTGGGGTTTGCACCTTTTTATAACCACAATGGCGGGTTCCGTGTCTTGTTTTATTACAGTAAAGTTTTTATCCACTTAGGGACCGAGCCTCTTTCTGAGATTTGTTGTTTACATGTTAAAAACTTTTATTTATTTTTTTGCTAGAAAATTACTTGGAATCCCCAAACATTATACTTTGTTTTTTCCTAACACCCTAGAGAATAAAATTGCGGTCGTTGCAATGCTTTCTGTCACACCGTATTCTTACAAGCGCACTTTTTTTTTTGTTGAAAAAATACACTTTTTTGAATAAAAAAAAATAAGACAACAGTAAAGTTAGCCCAATTTTTATTTTTTTTATATTGTGAAATGTTACGCCGAGTAAATTGATACCCAACATGTCGCGCTTCAAAATTGCGCCCGCTTGTGGAATGGCGACAAACCTTTACCCTAAAAAAATCTCCATAGGCGACGTTTAAAAAAACTCTACAGGTTGCATGTTTTGAGTTACAGAGGAGGTCTAGGGCTAGAATTATTGCTCTCGCTCTACCGATCGCGGCGATACCTCACATGTGTGGTTTGAACACCGTTTTCATATGCGGGCGCTACGCGCGGATGCGTTCGCTTCCGCTCCCGAGGACCGGGCACGTTTAAAATTATTTATTTATTTTACCTTTTTTTATTTTTTATTTATACACTGTTTTTTAATTTTTTTTTTTTTATAAATGGTGTCACTTATATTCCTATTACAAGGAATGTAAGCATCCCTTGTAATAGAAAAAAAGCATGACAGGTCCTTTTTAAATATGAGATCTGGGGGGTCAAAAAGACCTCAGATCTCATTTACACTAAAGTGCAATAACAACATTTTTTTTTTTTTTTATAATGACAAAGTCCCTTTTAACCACTTCAGCACCGGACCAATTTGCAGCCAAAGGACCAGGCCCCTTTTTGCGATTCGGCACTGCGTCACTTTAACTGACAATTTGCGCGGTCGTGCGACGTGGCTCCCAAACAAAATTGGACGTCCTTTTTTTCCCCACAAATAGAGCTTTCTTTTGGTGGTATTTGATCGCCCTGCGGTTTTTATTTTTTGCGCTATAAACAAAAATAGAGCGACAATTTTGGAAAAACAATGCAATTTTTTTTACTTTTTGCTATAATAAATATCCCCCAAAAAATATAAAAAAAAACATTTTTTTTCCTCAGTTTAGGCCGATACGTATTCTTCTACATATTTTTGGTAAAAAAAATCGCAATTAGCGATTATTGATCGGTTTGAGCAAAAGTTATAGCGTTTACAAAATAGGGGATAGTTGTATAGCATTTTTATTAATATAAATATATATTTTTTTTTTTTTACTAGTAATGGCGGCAATCAGCGATTTTTTTTTTTGTTTTTTTTTTTTTTTTTTTTATTGTGACTGCAACATTATGGCGGACACATCGGACATTTTTGGGACCATTGTCATTTATACAGAAATCGGTGCTATTTAAATGCATTGATTCCTATGTAAATGACAGTGGCAGTGAAGGAGTTAACCACTAGGGGGCGGGGAGGAGTTAGTGTGACATGTTGTGTGTTGTTTTTTTTTACAGGTGGGGGCGTGGCTGACGTCTGACGTCATTGATCGGCTTTCCCGATGACAGGGAACAGCAGATCAGTGACAGGCAGTGTAGGCAGCGCGGGGAGAGGTTTGTTTACACAGAGCTCTCCCCGTTCTTCAGCTCTGTGAACCGATCGCGGGAACACCAGCGGCGATCGGGTCCGCTGGTCACGGAGCTCCCGACCGGGTCGCGAGCACGCCGCCACGGCTAGGCAATTAAAGGGGATATATATATATGTGTGTGTGTGTGTGTGTACACACACATACACACACATATGTATATATATATTTATACATACATACATATACATACATATACATACATACACACACGTGCTTTTGCCTAGCCGTGCCATTCTGCCGACGTATATTTACATGCGGCGGTCAGGAAGCGGTTCAAAAGCTATGGGCTGTGACGTTTTGACGTCGCTTCCGCCCTGCAATGTTATGGAGACTGGTGGGGGCCATCTTCCCCCTCACTCGTCTCCATACCCAGCAAGGGTGAAGATCCGATGGCCAGTAATGGCAGCGGGAGGGGTCCTTCCACCACCTGTAAAAGTATTCCAGCGGTCTCTCTCTCTCTCTCTCTCTCTCTCTCTCTCTCTCTCTCTCTCTCTCTCTCTCTCTCTCTCTCTCTCTCTCTCTCTCTCTCTCTCTCTCTCTCTCTCTCTCTCTCTCTCTCTCTCTCTCTCTCTCTCTCTCTCTCTCTCTCTCTCTCTCGAACTACAAGCGGTCTGCCGTGGTGGGAGATGAAATTTGTAGTTCATTCACAGAACTTTGTGAAGAAGTGATGCCGCTGTGTGAGCGGAGCCCCGCACGACCAGGCTGTTTTTGAATTGTGACTTTGGGTGCGGCGAGAAGCTTCTCTGCTGTCACAATGGGGGATCAGGTTGGGGTGTGGGCAGGGCATTTAAAGGGTTAAATGTGTCCAGAGGGAGTGCTTTCTAACTGTGTGGGGGAGGTGCTTGTACTGTAATAAGACAGAGATCCGTGTTCTTTGCTTAGCAGAAACACAAGATCTCTTTCTTCTCCTGTCACAGAACCAGCGATCTGCCTTGTTTACATAGGCAAGCCGCCGGTCTGTCTGCCTCCAGGAACGATCGGCGGGTCCTGCTGATTGGCTCCCCCTGTGTCCAGTCACAGCGGGAGCTGGTCGCCGGCGGCGCCCCAGGCCAGGAAGAGAGAGGCCGTCCCGCTGCACTAAATGAACGGGAAGCGGTTAATAAAAGCTGCAAATTGAAAGTTTTTTATTAAACCCAAATCAAAAATTCCATGATCTCTATGGAGGGAGCCACCACAACGTGTGCGGTTCCCCTGCATTGAAGCACACTGGTGTCTCATTCAGTCTGACTGTGAAGAGTTGGGATCCGCCCCCCTCCCCGCCCACATGAATTTGAGTGGCAGGCAAAGAAGGACCCACAGAGACTCTGATGTGTGTGATACATTTTAGGGGCTACCAAGCATAAGTGAAATTCCAGACTGGTATTCATAAAGCTTTAACATCTGACCGTCCTTTTGTCCCCCTCAGTGTCTGCAATGCCAGAGCTGGTTCACCAGGGCCCTTCTCCAGAGGGCTGAAGAATGAAAATCTCCAGCATCGGATTGACTAAGATCTGCTTCCTGCTGTCCGTGTCACTCTGCATTATCCTCTTCCTTCTCAGTCCATGGAGGCAGCATGTCCTACCCAGGCCACTGCTGGTCCCAGCCTGTAACCTCACCTGTGCCCGCAGTTACCTGGGGTCCCGGTCAGAGGTCACCAGGCTTTCCACCGCTGCAAAGGACTGGAGGAGAAACCATGTCAAGTCCCCTGCGAATGTCGGCCCGAAAGACGATTCCCGTTCAAGCGACCATCTTCAGTTAGACGATCTGTTTATCGCGGTGAAGACCACAAAGAAATATCACAAAACTCGAGTGGACCTTCTTCTGCAGACCTGGATCTCCCAAGCAAATAAGCAGGTGAGATGCTCGGGGGTGGTCCCGGCTCTGTCCATGGATTAAATGCCAGTTCAAACCACATGCAGTCCAGTGTTTTTTTTTTTTTTTTATTAGATTTTTTTTTTTTTTTTTTTTTTATGCATCAAAGACTTATGGAAAGTAGGTTATATGATTTCCAATAGCATAGTTTACACCAGTGTGATCAGTTCCAGGGATTTCCAGTTCCAGAAAAAAAAAAAGTAGAACATAGAGCATTTTTCCTTCACTGGACTGTACTGGAAGGCAGTAAAACCTATTAAGAATGCACTGGGACACATCAAAAACGCATCGGACCCTGGAAAATAAAAAGCATCTGGAATGCATCAAAAGCTTGTTAAAAAAAGCGCATGCAGAAATGCATCCAGAGCAGATGTGGAGTGCTTTTTTTGTGGTGCGAACCAGCCCTGAAACTGCAACAGATTTACTTTTAGGTCTGGTTCACACCACAAAAAACAAAATGTTCTGGCGTGTTTCTTATAATTTTTTTTTTTTTTTTCAATGCGTTTCCAGATGCTTTTTTCTTTTTCCCTGTGTTTTTTTTTTTTTCCTCTATACTGGTGTCTGGTGTGTTTTCAATGCTGTTTACAACGTTCCAGTGCAGGAAAAATGCAGCATGTTCTACTGTTTTTTTTTTTTTTTTTTTTTTTCTGGAACTGGAAATCCCTGGGACTGACCACACTGGTGTGAACTATGCTATTGTAAACCATATAACGCATTTTTGATGCAGAAATGAAAAATGCCCTGGACTGCATGTGGTTTTAACTGGCCTTAAAGTGGGTTTTCATATAATTATTTGCTTTTCAGAAAAAATGAACTAACGCTTTTCATCCACATTTATGTGGGTGATGAGCTGCAGTGCCCACGCAACCAGTGCAGTGGTTGGGGGGGTGGGGGGATTGTAAGTCCCAGCTCTTGTTTTTCTCTGTGGATCAGAGCAATGCTCTGTGCTGGCTCTGACCAATCAGAAAAGCTGTTATCCATCCTGGAAGTGCTGCAGAAAGAAGAGGGAGAGAAGTGGGAATTTCAAATTTCCAGATTGCTGCACCGGCTGCGTGGGAACCAACAGCTCATCCTCCCCCCACAAAGGTATGTACAGCGGGGACCGGGTGGGAAGGGTTATCCTGTGTTCACAATTTTTTCTAAAAAGGTGAACTAACTCTTTTAACTATTTGCCGATCATTCACCGGTCTTCAAGTGGTTGTACCGGGCAGCCGCAGGCATCACCCCGGTACCGTTTTTTCGAGTTGTTGGTCGGCTCTCTTGTAATAGCAATTGGAGCAGCTAACTAGCCGCTTGATTGCTATTACAAGCAGGGGAGGGGATGTTGATAAATGCCCAGTGTGAATGAGGCCAAACAGTTGTCTCCAGAAAGAGGTGGGATAATTAGAATTCCTCCAACGTGGACACTTGTGACAGTTATATAAGTAGGAAGTTCCCCTCAGATTTAAGAGATTTCTTTTCACTTCCTGTTCGATCTACGGGGCAGGAAGTGAAGTATAACCACTTGCCGACTGCAATACATATATAGATTGTGGCTTCCAAGTGGTTTACTGCGGTTATGGCTGAAGCTGTCGGCCATAATTAACCTGTTATTTTTTTTTTTTTTTCTCAGGCGGCGATTCTTTTTGTTATGAAAGTGGTCCCAGTGCCTAATTAGTCGCTGGATCATTTTCAGAAGCGGCAGCAGGAGGAGTCGTCCCCAGCCCACCCCTGTCGTTGGCTGGTATTTTCCGGGCTTACCGTTTTTACTGGCGAGCCTGAAACACAATCCGATTCAAGCGGCTGGCCATAGAGGTGAACAGAGACCAGATTGTCTCTGATCACCTCTATGATTGAGGACCGGAGCGATATCATGACGCCACTTCCAGTCTAGGGTCGACGTAAACCATTTATTTTTTCTATTTTTTTTTTTTTTTTTTTCTGAAAGCAAAATATAACTCTTCTTTTTTTTTTTTTATTTATTTATTTTTCAAAAGGTAGAGGAGAGATTTGGGGTCTTAGAATAAGAGGACCTGTCATCCCTTATTTTTGTTACAAGGGATGTTTACATTCCTTGTTAATGATCAAAAAAAAAACTTAAAGGGACAGTGTAAAATGTAAAAAATACATTTAAAATGTTTTAAAGCGCCCTCATTCCTCTGTGCTTGCGTGCAGAAGCAAACCTATACGTAAGTCACGCACACATATGTAAATGGTGTTCGCACCACACATGTGAGGTATCTCCATGAATGTTGGCGTGAAAGCAATAATTCTAGCGCTAGACCTCCTCTGTAACCTTAAACTGGTAACCTGTAAACAAATTTAAAGCGTCCCCTATGGAGATTTTTAAGTATCGTAGTTTGTTGCCATTCCACGAGTGTGTGCAATTTTAAAACATGACATGTTGGGTATCTATTTACTGCAATAACAGTCATTTTTTTTTTTTTTTTTTTTATATCTTACAAAAAGTTGGGATATATATTCATTTTTTTTATTTTTTTTTTGCATTCAAATTAATTATTAAAGTGTCTTTTTTTAATTTTTTTTTTCCTTTCCCAAAAGAATTGCATTTGAAAAATTGCTGTGCAAATACCATGCGACATAAAAAAAAAAAAAATTTGCAACGGTCAATTTCAAGCAAAAAAAATACAGCTTTTTACTTGAATTTTACTTTGTGGTGTAAACAAAAAGTGACAGAAAAGGCCTCCCCAATAGGTCATGGACAGTAAAAATACACAGACTGGGGCTGTCATGCTTCCACACTCTACCAAAAATGAAAAAATTAAAAGCCGAAATTCTTAGATACAGCAAACCCTCTTTGCAGACAAATCTTCTAGATCAGTGGTTCTCAATACATCACAGGTGATATCATTTGCTGCTCAGTGTTTGCAGTATTCTAGTCTGCATCTCCTCAAGGTAATACATAAAATATGGCCTGTTAGTGGGTCCTGAGGACAGGAGTTGAGAAGCACTGGTCAAGGTCCATGTGTTTATAATGGCACGGTTTGATTGACTGCTGGTTTTAATGCTTAATAGAAAAAAAAAAAATCAACTAAGACACTTAGCAGTGATTATACTGTAGGATCATTGTTTCTACGTGTGTCTGACAGAAGGCAGTTGCATGTAATTGTCAAAAAAATGTATTTGTCTCCTTCAGACTTTCATCTTTACGGATTATGAAGACCAAGTGCTGCGCCAGAGAGCAGGTAAATGTTTATGAACATTTTCTGTTATCCAGGTTACAGGGTATCGGGGATATTAAACCAAGAAGATCTAGACTGACCTCTATTATGGCCGGGTTCACACCAACAGAATTAGATGCGGGTGTCCCCGCATCCAATTCGCATAGCAGGAGAATGTGACTGGCTCCCTATGGAGCTGGTTCACATATCTCCATTGCGGCTGCGGAGCGCACTGCGTCTTTGACTCCGTTTTCAGGGATGAATTCAGGCACAGATTCCGCCCTGATTAGTCCCTGAAACAGGGAACAGGGACGCACAGCGCTCCTGTGCGATCCGCAGCGGGTTATAGTGTGAACCCGGCCTGAGTGTTTCTTTGTTCGTGGAATCCCATAGAGAGCCGGTCACATTCTCCTGCTATGCGAATTCGCTAGCTAAAAACTTTTTTTTCCAGGTTTGGACAGATTGGAGTTAGGGCACCTGTCAGGTTTTGAGTGCTGGCTGTGCCCCTATTGGGGAGATTTATCTCCTCTGTTATGTTTACTGTTCTAGCCAAGAGTGAAAGAAAATCCCAAATTTACGGTTGTCTCTAGAACAGGAATAGAGGGGAAATCTTCCAATGGGGATGCTCGTTCTTGTGAAGGGATTTCCTCTCGCTTCTTGTTTTGGCTATGGGACAGGAAGTGCAGGCAAATCTTCCCAATGGGACACAGATGACTACGCTATCAAAAATGAAAAAGAAAAAAAATAGTAAGCATTGAAAGCAGAAGACTGTTGAACTCATTACTCTGTTGTTCTTTTCTCTTCTCCAACTGGCATGCCTCTTATTATCAGGTGAGTACTGCAGCACAACTCATTGCCTCCTATGTTGCTTCCTCTTGCTTCTGTTTGAGCTCTACTGTACAGAGACTGCAAGTGGTTGATGTCAGGTCAAATTCAGATGTTTTACACTACAGTATTTGCGTTTAAAATTAAGTTCAACCACTTCCCCGGGTGGACGTTGTATGACCTCCTGGACTTTGAGTGGAGATTATCTGTAAGATGCCTGCAGCTCCAGGCATCATCCAGATATCTTCTTCTTTTTTTTTTTTTTTTCAGCCAGCGATTCCCTACAGTGTAAAAGCCATCTTAGCGGCTTGATTGCTGATACAGGCTGCCAGCGGTTTAGTATAGAGCTGGCAATGTGGCTTTTTAAACAAGCATGAATACCTTACCTTGTTTTTTTTTCCTTTTTAGGGAGTCAGATGGTGAACACGAACTGCACCGCAGTGCACACACGACAAGCTCTGTGTTGTAAGATGGCTGTCGAGTATGACAAATTTGTGCTTTCCTCCAAGAAGTAAGGGGTGCTTCCTTTTTTTTTAATTTCTGTTTAAAGTGAATATTAAGCCCAACTCCATCGGTTCTTTTTCAGATTGCTAGTCTAGCATCATTCAACCCAATTCCTGTGGATCCCGGTAGTCATGGACACGCCTCCTGGGGAGGGCAGGGGGATTCGCCCTCTCTCTTTGTCCTGTTTACCATTACCATTGAAAGAAACCCCCAAACTTTGGGTTGTTCCCAGAAAAGTAAGAGAAGGGAGAGGTTCTGGTGACCTGGGTAGCTTGAAGGGATTCCCTTAATTTGCAGGAATTTCCTCTCACTTCCTGTTTTGGCTATGGGACAGGAAGTGAGGGAAAATCTCCCCAATGGGACACAGATTTAAAAAAAAACTGACAGAGTTGATAACCCTCCATTTCTTCATCCGAAATGAAAAAATACATTTTGCCCGTAGTTCTACTTTAACAACTTCCCGACCAGTGATGTACCTGTAGGCTTCAAGTTGTTATACCGGGATAATGCCGGTAATGTTTTTTTAGAGCCGATGGTCAGCTCTATTGTAAAAGCCATCCTAGAGGCTCACAAGCCACTGGATTGCTTTTTAGAAGCAGTGGGAGGGGATATGTTAGTACCTGCTAGTTAGAGTGGAGTTAACGGAAGTGAGACGGATTTTGCTTTTCTTTGATATTGTTAGCATTACAGCACCAGCATCCCAGCAATTGTTAGCATTGAGTTGTCTTATCAGTTTGGCACTCTAGGTGCCGTAGCCAAATGGATTGGGGGGAGGGGCCTAGCTCATAACAAAGGAACCTAATGCAAGCAATATTTTTCCAAATTCACTTGGTTAACACGCCTGAAGGGGTCAGTACACACTGTATAAGCACTTACATGCAAGGTCCATCTTATTAGTGAAATGCTGATGATTTTATTTATTGTAGATGGTTCTGTCACGTGGATGATGACAATTACCTGAATCTGCATGCCCTGTTAGATCTGCTGTCTGCCTTCCCGCACAACACTGATGTTTATGTCGGAAGACCCAGTCTGGACCACCCTGTGGAGACGCTGGACAGGGTTAAGGGCGATGGCTCGGTGAGATCTAAATGTCATTTTCACTCAGCTGACTGTATTAATGTTTAACCACTTAAGCCCCGGACCATTTTGCTGGCCAAAGACCAGAGCACTTTTTGCGTTTCGGCACTACGTTGCTTTAACTGGCAATTGTGCGACGTGGTATTTGGTGGTGGTAGTTGATCACCTCTGCGTTTTTTATTTTTTGCGCTCTAAACAAAAAAAGAGCGACAACTTTTTGCTATAATAAATGTTCCCAAAAAATATATTAAAATATTTTTTTTTTCCTCAGTTTAGGCAGATACGTATTCAACATTTTTATGGTAAAAAAAAAATCGCAATAAGCGTTTATTGATTTGGTTTGTGCAAAAGTTATAGCGTCTACAAGATGGGGGATAGTTTTATGGCTTTTATTTTAATATTTTTTTTTTTTTACTAGTAATGGAGGCGATCTGCGTTTTTTTTTTTTTTTTTTTTTTTTTTTATTTTATTTTTTTATCGTGACTACGACATTATGGCGTACACATCGGACTATTTTGAAACATTTTTGGGACCATTGGCATTAAAACAGCGATCAATGCTATAAAATTGCATTGATTACTGTAAAAAATGTCACTGGCAGTGAAAGGGTTAACCATTAGGGGGCGGGGGAGGGGTTAAGTGTGTCCTGGGGAGTGATTCTAATTGTGGGGGGCTAGCAGTGACACGACACTGATGATAGGGAGCAGACGATCAGTGTCCTATCACTAGGCAGAACGGGGAGATGCTGTGTTTACATCGGCTTCTCCCCATTCTTCAGCTTTGTGACACGATCGCGGACATCGGGTCCCGCGGTCACGGAGCTTGCGACAGGCACGCGTGTGCATGGCGGGACATTCAAATTAACATACGGGTACGTTACTTTGCCCAGCCGTACCATTCTGCGGACGTACAGTATAAGTACAGGAGGCGGTCGGCAAGCCATTAAAGCAGAGAGATAAATATCTGCCAAAAAATGTCATCTTCTATTTAAAACACTTAGGCTGGGTTCACACTTAGGCGTATTGGAAATGTGGGTTTCCCCGCATCTAATTCGCATGACAGAAGAGTGTGCCTGGCTTGCAATGGAGCCGGTTCACACACCTCTGAGGCGGCCGCAGCCTGCATTTGTAAGGCTTTGATTCCGAATCTGGTGCGAATTCTAGCAAAAATTCGGACCTGAATCATTGTACAGGGACACACCGGACCCCCCGATGTGAGCTGCAGCATGTGTGAACCCAGCCTTAGCCTGGGTTCACACTAGATGTGGTGCGAATTTAAAGCAAATTTGTTGCAGAATCGGCACCGCATCTAAATCGCAACCTGTCTATGCGAAACCGATTGCGAAGTGTATGTTAAGTTAATGACACCCTGCAATCAGTTTGCAAAACGCACCCATGCTATCTGCGATTTGAGCCATACAAATCTATGACTCAAATAGCACCCCAGAGACACCGCATCTAATTTGCACAGGAATATGCTGCAATTCCTGTGTGAATTACATGCAGTGTTACGCACCACAACAATGTGAACCAGGGCTGAAAGTGTTACTAAGCCCAGGGCTCTGCATTTGCTATATCTGGTCACACAGTACACAGAACATGGAAATGCAATTATTTTAGTAAATGTATTTCTCTTCAGCAGTATATAGCAGTCCTGTGACTTCTATCAGTGTCTGGTTAAAGCTTGTAGGAGGAGTTTTCATTCTCCCCTGATTGTCCTATGAGGCTGCAGGACCCCTAACCCTCTGGACAGTGCTGATTGGCCCTGTGCTGATAACATGCACCCTCCCAAGGAAAAAAATAAACTCTCTCTAGCAATACACACCAAACTGAGCATGTGCAGCTTGTCCCCCTAGTCTCTGTACTATCAGCAGATTGGGGACTGTGGAAGAAGGGTAGGATCAGAGAAAACAGAATCAAACCGCCTTTTTTACACAATCCAGAGTATTAACCCCTTAGGTTCCACAGTGTGTATAATAAGCATACTTTACTGCATATACAAACTGATTTTACTGTTATGGGTTTAGTAACGCTTTACCAATGTAAGAGAGACAGGCTTTGAGGGGGGAGGGTGGGGGTTGGACACTTCACTTATTATTTTTTATTTTTTTTTAAGTCATCTCTGAAGTTCTGGTTTGCTACTGGTGGAGCTGGATTCTGTATCAGCCGAGGCTTGGCCCTGAAGATGAGTCCATGGGCTAGGTGAGTGAATCACTGTAGAGCTTGAAGAATAGAAAGTCTGTACATTGCCAACATCCATCAGTTAAAATCTGTTAAGTCTCTATAGCCTGCCCCAGCCACCATTCTGTGGCCATACGTTTCTGGACACTGGACTGTCACACCTACACTGTATGATATAAAGTGTGTGAAGATTCCCCCAGAGAAATTCGATTTTACTGTAGTAGTAGAAAATATCATTTTATTTTTTTGTTTTGTTTATATAAAAAAAAAAAAAAATATATAATCCAAAAAAAATAATAATCTTTGTGTGAAATAAATGATAGAACTCCTAATTTGGGTACAGCGTTGCATGACCACGCAATTACCAGGTAAAGTAGTGCAGTGTTGAATAGAAAAAAAATGGCCTGGTCAAGAAGAGGGGGGGGGGGGGGCAGACTTCCAGAGGTCAAGTGGTTAGAGAGAGCCCTAACCACTTTTTTTAAAAAAACCTGTGGCATGAATTAGAAAGCCGATTGCAAGCCAGGTCTTCTCCCCGGCTCAGCGACATCAACTGACAGCATGCTTTAGCTGTACTTCTTCTTTTATTTAATTGTTTTTACTCCTGTATTCCAAAGGCTGTTTTATTTCTTTTTTTTGAGCATGTGTGAACAGCAGCAGAGGACTAGAAGCTCCTCATGCTTCTATTTCTCTGCAGATAGGCCGGGAAATTGCTGAGTCAGGTGACAGCTGTACATTGATTAGGAAAAAAGGTACTTGGATGTTTTATTTTAATTAAAATAATTTCAGTGGAATCATCTATATACAGAAATAGAAGGTAAATTAAACAGTGTGTGTGTTTTTTAGTATCCCTTTAAACAATAGCTAAAAAAACCTGACTGTTTGCTGTGATCAGCTGGCAATTTTACTCATTCTGCCCCTAAGATCTGTTGCTGCTCTGTGACTAATGACAATTCTTTGCCTCTATCTTTAGCATGGGGAACTTCATTAGCACAGCAGAGAAGGTTCGGCTCCCTGATGACTGCACCATCGGGTACATTATTGAAGGATTGCTGGAGGTGAAAATGCAGCACAGCAACCTCTTCCACTCGCACCTGGAAAATCTCCAGATACTCCCCCAGATTTCCTTACTGCAGCAGGTGAGTGTCCCTGTTCCACGCATTGATGACTAAGGCCTCTTTCACATGGGACGGATCTGTGATGATCCGGACCATAGAGTCCATCGTCATCCGATCGGCAGACTGACGTCACACTTTTTCGGATCGGAGCTGGTCGGATGTCAGCGGACATGTCACCACTGACATCAGACGCTCCATAGAGGTCTATGGAGCATCCGTTCAGGTCCGCCTAAAAAAACTGACAGGCGGACCCGAACGGATCGTCTGTGTGAAAGAGGCTTAGATGGGCCTCCTGCATTTTACCTCTTCTTTTGCATTTTCATCGTTCGGTTAAAGGTGTTTTCTAAATGTTAGTTGCAACAATACAGTTGTAAATGGATAGTGCTGAAGAAATAAACAAGCAAAAATTATAATCTTAGAATCTTAATTCTATCCCCCCACATATGTCCTGCCTAATGGCACATGGAGCAAAAGAGAGCTGTTAGAGTCACTAAAGCCTCATACACACGATCGGACCGTGGACCAACTTTCCCGTGGATTTTTGTACAAAGGGCGTTGGCCCCAAGTTGGTATTGCATACACACGATCAGACTTTTTAGGCAACAAACATGAACGTAGTGACGTTTCAACATACTGACGACACTTCAAAAGAGGGCGTTCGAATACTCCAGCGCCACCTTTGGTCAACTTCTATATTGTCTGATCTTTTGCATTGGTTCTGAGCATGCGTGTTTGTACTTTGTACAAAAGTCCGATGGTTTTGTGTACACACGGCCGGACTTTGATCCATCGGACTTTTGTTGGCAGAAAGTTTGTCCGTTCGCACCGCCAACAAAAGTCAGATGAAACCTGGAAAAAGTTGGTCCGATGGAGCGTACACATGGTCGGATGTTGGTCCAAACCAGCTAATTTGCATGTTGGTTGTCAAAAAGTCAGATCGTGTGTACGGGCCTTAAGTTTAACAAACATACTGTGTAAATCTGCTGGTTGCAGGTCTGAGGGCTCTCGCATTCCAACAATGTATCAGAGTTTTCATAAATGGGCAGAAGTGTCCCAATTTGTGATTCCCCCGGAGACATCTGCCTGTCCTTGAAACCATGATTCGCCCTAGTCGGCATTCGGTACCATCTGGAACTGTCTGTTTTCCACTTTAAAGGAGGAGTCCAACCTAAGCGCCTTTTGGCTGTGCTTCTGCTATGGGTCACAGGAGTGCAGTTTGTTTTGCACTAAAGTCCGCTCTCTGCTGACGTCACAGTAACCAGTCCAGGCACCGCATCTTCATGACAATAAAGTCTGGATCCGCCAGGTGCCTGGACTGATACCCGTCTCAGTCTCTCAGCGAGCCACTGAGAACCTGAGACGACCGCTCCCCGCCCCGCCACAGCTCGGCTTTCCAGTGAGCTCGGGGGGTGGCAGAGCGGAGAGCTGTGACTGACAGTCTGCAGCTCTCTGCTTGGGGAGCTGTGAGAACTGAGCCATCGGCGTTGTTCGATTGCTCGGTTCTCAGTGCAGAGGCACCGGGGGACAGATGCAGCATCGGACCGATGCGGCATCCACCTAGGTAAGTATGAAAATGGGGAAAAAAAAAACATATTTCTCTTTTAGCTCCTTCCTGCCCTGGGGTCCCTTTTTTAACTGGGCTATTACTCCCACAGGGCAGAAATCATGTGGCCACTGTCATTGGCTGTCACATGATCGGGAGCCAGCTCCCGATCATTAGTATAGACTGAGCTTTGGACAGCTCGGTTTCTATGCTGGGAGCACACTCTTGGCACTAGCCCACCCTTCTTGCTACCGTACATATGAGTTACGTGGGTGGCAAGAGGTAAAAATTTCCTTTTTCTACTAAACACAATGCTGGCAATCAGTTTGTAGGTTAACCAACATATCTGGAAATGATTGTGTTATTGTATTCACACCTCAAGGAAAAATCATCAGGGGATTTTTTCCTTTGTGAATTGTAGCTGAGATTCCAGAATACTTGCTTTTTAGAGGCTTGTGGCTTAATATATTCTCCATTTCTACCAAGGTAACCCTGAGCTATGGTGGCCCCGAAAACAGAAGAAATGTTGTACGAATTCCTGGAGCCTTCAGCTTAGAGCAGGACCCAACAAAGTAAGTCAAATGTCCAATAAAGCAGGTTCAGAAATCTGCTCAACTCTTCTTCTTTCTTTGCCCATTCATTTCAATGGGCAGGAGCAGTGTATACACCGATCCTTCACCGCCCGGAAGATGCTGCTAGCACACCGACCCAGTGTGAAAGCACTCTGGCTTTCACACTGGGGCTGCAAGGGAGGCATTTTACAGGCACTATTTTTAGCCCAAAAATGCCCCAGTGTGAAAGGGGTCTTATACATACCCTGCATTTTGCAGTCTTTTGACTAGTCCAGCGACTTCATAGGTTGCATAGTTGGTAAAGTTCAATAAAGACACCAGTTTATCTAGTTAAACCTGTGTAGGTGTGTGCATGTCAATACCATTTCCCATATCCCTGTATATTGCGTTTGCCAAGATGCCTATCCAAGAGTTTATTTATTTTATTTTTTTAACCACTTCAGCCCTTGAGACTTGTTGTTTAAAATCAGATTTCTTTTGCTAGAAAATTACTTGGAACCCCGAAACATTATATATATATATATATATATATATATATATATATATATATATATATATATATATATATATATATATATATATATATATACACACACATTTCTAAACATCGCCAATGGAGATTTTTAAGTGCCAAAGTTTGAAGCGTGGCATGTTGGGTATCAATTTACTTAACATTATCTTTCACAATAGAGAAAAAAAAAAAATAAGAAAATTGCGCTTGTAAGACCGCTGCGCAAATAGTGTGCAAAGTATTGCAATGACCACCATTTCATTCTCTAGGGTGTCTGGAAAAAAAAAAAAAAAAAAATTATTTTTATATATATATATATATATATATATATATATATAATATATATATAATAATTTTTTTTTTTTTTTTTTTCAGACACCCTAGAGAATGAAATGGTGGTCATTGCAATACTTTGCACACTATTTGCGCAGCGGTCTTACAAGCGCAATTTCTTTTTTTGAAAATGTTTTTTTTTTTTTTTTCTCTATTGTGAAAGATAATGTTAAGTAAATTGATACCCAACATGCCACGCTTCAAAATTGCTACAGTCTACCAGTTTTGGTTACGGAGGAGATCTAGTGCTAGAATTATTGCTCTCGCTCTAACGATCGCGGCGATACCTCACATGTGTGGTTTGTACACCGTTTTATCACGTGACCATATAGTTTATCACGTGACCATGGTATACATTTCAACCAAAAATGTATATGGTGGCAGTATTTTTAATGTAAAAAGAAGATTTATAAGCTGTGGGAAAGGGGGGGGGGGGGGGGCAGATGGATTATTTTCATATGACTGGGTTTAGTAATGCTTTAAGCTCTCTGAAACGGAATAGTTTCCTCCCTATGCTAGAGTCACCATTGAGGTATTTGGGTTATTCCTCTTCTCTTATGGTGGTGGGTGGGCCTTCTCCTGGACAGTGTCTTCCTCAGATAATGACTCGTGAGTGTGAGCGCCTTTCTATCCGGGAGTGCTGTGAGCCCAGGCTGGCTTGATGAAACAACCCCAGAGGTAGTGTCTCTGACACCCTAGGTTCATGGGAAATGGGTTGGATGACACTGGGTAATGCTCAACCTGGAAGTAGGATCTTGCTACAGGGCCAATGAAATTGCCCTTGCCGAGGTTCACCACACGAGTGGGGGTGGGGGAGTGTAAAGAATAAGTGTACTTGGAAATTTAATATCAGTCTGCATTTAAAATTGACATTTACAACTGTGAGATTGACTTTCATCAAACATAATTGACTAGTGTTGCGCTAGTGCTAATTATGACCTGCAAAATTAGTCCATAGTCCTATAACGGCAGTAGTGGAAAAGGAAAACTGGATCTTGGGACACCGGAAACTGAAAACGGATGGATAAAACAATGTAAAATGCTCTCACAATATCAGGCTTGTGTAAAACATTGAATCCATTCAATCATTATCATCCTACCACTGGTGTAAACCTCTTGCGCTGACCCACATTGTCAAAATCACTGCCCGCGGCTTCGGCTAAACTCAAGGTCTCAAACTGGTGGCCCTCCAGCTGTTGCAAAACTACAAGTCCCATGAGGCATTGCAAGGCTGACAGTTAGTTACAAGCATGACTTCCACAGGCAGAGGCATGATGGGACTTGTAGTTTCGCAACAGCTGGAGGGCCACCAGTTTGAGATCCCTGGTAAAGCATACAGTGCATCCGGAAAGTATTCACTGCGCTTCACTTTTTCCACATTTTGTTTTATGTTAGTCTTATTCCAAAATGGATTCAATTCATTATTTTCCTCAAAATTCTACAAACAATACCCCATAATGACAACGTGAAAGAAGTTTGTTTTGCATTATTAAAAATAAAATAAATCCCCATGTACAGAAGTATTCGCAGTCTTTGCTCAATACTTTGGTAAAGCTCCTTTGGCACCAATTACAGCCTCAAGTCTTTGAGTATGATGCTACAAGCTTGGCACACCTATTTTTGGGCAGTTTCTCTCATTCTTCTTTGCAGGACCTCTCAAGCTCCATCGGGTTGGATGGGGAGCGTCGGTGCACAGCCATTTTCAGATCTATCTAGAGATGTCCAATCGGGTTCAAGTCTGGGCTCTGGCTGGGCCACTCAAGGACATTCACAGAGTTGTCTCGTAGCCACTCTCTTGTTATCTTGTCTGTGTGCTTAGGGTCGTTGTCCTGTTGGAAGATGAACCTTCACCTCCGTCTGAGGTCCAGAGCGCTCTGGAACAGGTTTTCATTTAGAAAAAAAAAAAATAGAGAGATAGTGGCGCGCAAACAGTTAAACTAAACTAAAAACAGATAAAAGATCAGGGAAATAAATCCAGATAAGATCAATAAGCAAATAACGTAATTGCCTAGATAAAGTGCATAGTGAATAATAAAAATAAGCTATTTGGCATGAAAGTGGTGTGCCAGTGATTATAAAAGGTAAAATCACAAATATACAAAAAACATCAAAACATTGTTTAAAAATCAATGTGACATAAAAGGTGAATGGTGACTGTGATGAGAATTCACATAAATAGAGAGAAAAAATAAAACTGGGTGAATCCAGTCAAATAAGATAAATATATTGTGGATGCGATTAAATAATTGCAAAAGGAAAAGTCGCAATGAAAGTCGCAGTAGAAAAAACAATAATGAGTGGTAATTAATCACGCATCTATCTAGTGACTAGAGTGAATCGCATAAATACACGTGTATATAATAAAACACAGGGTAAAATCGCAATAAATGTATTCAATGAATGTCCATATAAAAGAAGGGTGAGGAAAAGTTAATTCCAAAGTGCAGTGCAAGTGGTTCCGTTGGTGTAATTTGGACTGTGCGATTATTTAGCTGTGGATATCTTGTGCAATTTATAGCGATTCCATGCGATCCTAGTGGGGGTAATGTGGATGGCCCCTTACCTTATAGCTGTAAGGTTACAGCATGAAAATATGGGTCTTTGTGGTTCTTGGTAACCTTCCTCCTTTGGATATCAGATGGATGTCCCGGTTTTCATTTAGGATGTCTCTGTACATTCCTGCATTCATCTTTCCCTCGATCCTGACCAGTCTCCCAGTTCCTGCCGCTGAAAAACATCCCCACAGCATGATGCTGCCACCACCACCATGCTTCACTGTAGGGATGGTATTGTCCAGGTGATAAGAAGCGCCTGGTTTCCTCCAGACATGACGCTTGCCATTCAGGCCAAAGAGTTCAATCTTTGTTTCATCAGACCAGAGAATTTTTTGTTTTTCATGATCTGAGAGTCCTTCAGGTGCCTTTTGGCAAACTCCAGGCCGGCCATCATGTGCCTTTTACTGAGGAGTGGCTTCTGTCTGGCCTCTCTATCATACAGGCCTGATTGGTGGAGAGCTTCAGAGATGGTGGTTCTCCTCTCTCCACAGAGAAATGTTGGAGCTCTGTCAGTGACCATCGGGTTCTTGGTCGCCTCCTTGACTAAGGCCCTTCTCCGATTGCTCAGACAAACTTCTTTCACGTTGTCATTATTAGTATTGTTTGTAGAATTTTTGAAGAAAATGAATTTAATTCATTTTGGAATAAGACTGTAACATAACAAAATGTGGAAAAAGTGAAGCGCTTTTTTTTTTTTTTTTCCCGGATGCCCTGTAACACTCACTCCCCCAACTGACAAGCCGCTAAGCTCACAGCGAGGCTGATGCGCGCTCGCAGCCACCTTACAAGCCGGCTCAATGCACGGCGCTGCGTGAGAGGGGGAGGATAGGCAGTGAATTGGATGCTCTGACAACACGTTTCGGACATTGACTTTCATTCAGCTGGAAAGTAAAGAATCAAGTGTATTTGTAGCGCCGTTGTGATGCTTTAGGCTTTCCTGTTGTGTGGATGATGTGCTAATTTTTCTTTTTCTTGCAGGTTTAAAACCATTCATTGTCTGCTTTATCCAGAGACGAGCTGGTGTCCGCAGAAGAAGCGTCTGTCTCTCTTGACATAAGTTCCATCGCACATCTAGATTTGACATCTTCCAATTTTTTTTGTTTCTGTGAAACAATATATAAAGGCACATGGTGTCTAAAAGCATAACTGTCCTCACCAACCAATTACCAGGAAGGGCAGCAGAGGAGGTAGAGATTTGTGTATTTTTGTAAGTGTCAATATAGTGACAAATAATTGGAGTACTGTCAATACACTTAGCAGGTGGTGATTAACAATAGATTTTATCTACAGCAGCACCTGCAGGTGAAACCCAGTATTGCAGAATGACCTCTTTTATTTTTTTTTTTTATTACAGAGGTTGGACACGGGGGCATATTTTTAACAGCATAAAAGCGTACTCCATCCGTGCACGTTTTCTGTCTTTGAGGGTAAAGGGGTGCCCATTTATTAATTACACCACATCACATTCCATAATTTGTATCAATGCTGGTGTGAAGTCTTAAATTAGACTGAGGCAGGGCATTGGAACATAAAGTTGTAAACACTTTGGGGTTGATTTACTAAAACTAGAGTGTGCAAAATCCGATCTGGTGCAGCTGTGCATGGGAGCCAATCTGATTCTAACATCAGCTCAGCTCAGCAAAGTGGTTTTAAAGGCAGAAGTTTTTTGTATTTATTCTTTATATCTTCATGCATTCTATGCATGAAGATAAAAAAACCTATGTGCAGCCACCCCCCTAATACTTACCTGAGCCCCTTCTCGATCCAGCGATATCCACGAGTGCCTCAGCCATCTGAGACTCTTCCTCCTGATTTGCACCATTGGCTTCCGCTGCTGTCAATCAAAGTCAGCCAATGAGGACAGAGGGGGGCGGGTCCAAACCACAGCTTCATGTCTGAGTGGATACACGGAGCTGCAGCTCCTATCCCATTGAAGTGACGAGTGACGCAACGTGTCGGGTGGAGCTGGTGACGTAATTTCCAGTGTCCCGTGCATTGGAATTATCGGTAAAGAGGCGAGGAGCTCATAGTTTGGATACATTACTTACATTTATATAAGATGTGGAAAGTGTGAGTGCACAATCCTTATGTTTTAATCCTTTTAAATGGTATTGCGCAATTCATTTGCAATATTGGAGAAATCATTCTTCATAAGGGAGCGTGTGTCCTTCACTATAGGAGCTGGTGTTCCTGATAATCGAGGATCTTCCTACATTTTATAACAAGGCTTGAATAGACCCGGGTGGGTCTTTGTTTGAGGCGAGTGGCCAATTTACTTAAAGGTGGTGTGGTGATTGCACATCTATGTTCAAGCACAAATTGGATTTACATTTATAAGTGAGAGGGATACCTGCTCACTTCAGAATCCTCGCTTTTTTTTGGGCATTTTTTTGAACTCCTATAGTGTGTTTAATTTGTTGCACTTTATTCATTCCAGTTGAGGATTTTTTTTAATGCTTTACAGTTTCATATTGAATAAGCGCACCATTATTTTGTATATTTTAGCTTGGTTTGGGTGCCCCCCATAGCAAGCTGCTTGCTGTGGGGGGCACTCAACAGGAGGGAGGGGCCAGGAGCAATGAAGAGGGACCCGAGAAGAGGAGGATTTCGGCCGCTCTGTGCAAAACCATTACACAGAGCAGGTAAGTGTGACATGTTTGTTATTTTTATAGAAATAAAAACAAGACTTTAGTGTCACTTTAAGGCTCCATGCACACTAAGGCCCGGTTCAGACTGCTGCGGTGCGGGAGATCGCATATGATTCGCACTGCACTTCAGTTCAAATCATATGCGATCTATGTGCGATGCAAATTCAGCCATACAGATAGTATGGCTGAATTCGCATCGCATTCGGCCCAAACTCGCACAGGACCCTTTTTTTCGGTCCGTTGCAGAATCGGATCGCATGGTGTTCTCACCATGCGATCCGATTCCTGTCCGAGTTTGCAGATCGCACTGCGATATGCGAGCTGATATGGGGGTGTCATTAACATTTCACTGACCCTCCCAGCAGCTCGCATAGGGCAGTGTGAACTGCCGGCGGGAGACATGCGATGCGGGAACCCGCAGTAGATTCGCAGCGTTCCCGCACCGCAGCAGTGTGAACCCAGCCTGAAGCTCAAAAAAGCTTTTTCTGGACGCTAGATTGCTGGCAGAAAACGCTGGTTGAAAAATGTGCTTTTAACAGCATTTTGAACTAGTGTTTATGAGCGTTTTATAGCGTTAGTGTTTATGAGCGTTTTATAGCGTTTATGGGCGTTTTTAATAAAAATACACAGAGGACACTCCAAAAATCCCACAATGTATTCCAAACTCCCTCAATGCATTGAAAAAATAAAACGCTGAGCGCTAATTAATGCGCGTTCATGAGCGTTTTGTCTTTTTATGGCGGTGAAAAACGACACTTTGAACGCGAATTTCTGGCGTTCAGAAAAAAAGCCCATAAACTCTACTGCTCATTAAAGCTAAAAAAACGTCTATGTGTGCATGGACACATAGGCTAACATAGAGTTGAGTTTATGGGCTTTTAAAAAAAAAAAAACGCCCAAACTCCAATAAACTGCAGTTTATGAGCTTCAGTGTGCATGGAGCTTTGACAAAAAACCTGGAAGCTGATTGGTTTCTATGCAGAGCTGCACCAGATTTTGCACTCTCCAGTTTTAGTAAATCAACCCCTTTATATTGCCTATAAATGCTCTGATGTGTGTGCATGCATCTCGATGGTCTGCGCTCTGATAATGTGTGCTGCAATGGTGCTTTTTAAGCTCTTAAGTGAATTAAAGGCTTAGTTCACATTTTTTTTATTTATTTATTTTTTAAATAAAATTGTAGCTTGATCAAGTAACATCATTTAGTACCACTTTCTCTAGAATCTTACAGCCATCTCTCAATGTGCTGGAGCGGGCCCATAGCGGCCATCAGTTGCAGGATGGCCTAACCAGCAGGGTCAGGAAACTCCCTGCTTCCTGTGAGCGCTGACCTCATTTGGCAAGTCCGCCCACCTCTTCTGCCAACCACTCTTACACCAAAGCCATGACCCGCTTCTCTCCTCCGGTGCTTCCCTCCATCCCACTGCAGTTGCATCATGGGAAATGTAGTTCTCCTCTACAGGCTCTGCAGTACAAAATATAGTCACATGGATGCTACAGGAAGCCCAGTGATTGGGGGGGGGGGGGGGGGGGTGCACCTTTTTGGAATTAAAGGATAAGTTCACCTTTCGTAAACTGTTACACCCATATTAAATGGGGTTGTAAACCTTCATGGTTTTTCACCTTAAAGAGGAAGTAAAGCCTCAGATTTTTTTTTTTTTAAATGGAACCTGCAAGGCAAAGGCACAATGAGCTGGTATGCATAGCATACTAGCTCATTATGAATAACTTACCTGAGAACGAAGCCCCCGAAGCGACCCTCGTCCACGTCCTCCTCCTCCGCCGCCATCAATCCCGGAGTGACTTCCGGGTCTCGCTGCTCCGGCGCTGTCATTCGCCGGAGCCTCGATGACGTCACTCCCGCACATGCGCACGGGAGCCGCCAAGAGCGGCATATCACCGTGATCTGCGGCGTGCTCAGTTAAACTGCGGTGCCTGTCTTTTTGTAAATATCTCCTAAACCGTGTAGGTTTAGGAGATATTTATTGGACCTACAGGTAAGCCTTAATCTAGGCTTACCTGTAGGCCAAAGTGGTTGTAAGGGTTTACAACCACTTTAATGCATTCTATGCCCGCGTCACTCATTCACAATCCTCTGTGAACAGAAAACTACTACAAGGTCCAGCAGCCTTTGCGGCTGTCGGCTTGTAGCTTTTTCAATGAAGTACCATGGCGCTGTGGTAGTTCATACTCTTTCTGTCAGCATGTATCGGCTACAGGGTACGAGCAAGCCGATACACTGATACAGTTAAAGTGGATGTAAACCCACTCTCATCCTTTCTAAATTACTGCAATATTGGTTATCTAGAAGGATATACACGCCTCCTGCATGTATACTTATCTGTCAAATGTCTCCCCTCTGTCTGCTATGAGACCCGAAAAACTGCAGATTTTGTGGGCGGGTCTGTTTTCCAGGGCTAAGTGGGTGGAGTCGTGATGTCAGTAGACTCCCCGCCCACCTCTACACTCCCCTTATCAACATGCATTTTCTCCTGTGTATCTAACATCCAGTCAAAACCCAGAACAGTCCCCACATGACTTCAGCATGCCAAATCATGCTGAGGTGTGGAACAGCCAATCCTTGCAGAGCTGTTGAAGAAAGTGGGTGGGGGTGGGAATTAAAAAAATAATGCATGTCTTAGGCTAGTGCACGAGATATGTAAATCACCTGTCAATCACAGCAAGAGGGAAGAACGGACAAAGTTTTCACATTTTGTCCGTTTTTATTTCACTGAAAAAAGATAAAAGGATTTCTCAGAGCTGGATTAACTCTGTGGCAAAACTGGGCACAGCTGATCTGAAATCCCAAACTCTAGATTATGCCAGCCAAAAAAAAAAAAATTTGGGTTTACATCCACTTTAAACCTTTGGATTGCGAGCATAATTCGTTCCGGAAACATGCTTGTAATCCAAAGCACTTGTATATCAAAGCAAATTTCCCCATAGGAAATAATGGAAACTCAGATGATTCATTCCACAACCGTTTATTCATAAGTCCTTCAGTTTATAGTCCATATAAAAAGATTATAGCAATGTGACGGGTTGTGTAATCGTAAAATGTCCGTCTACAAATGGAAGCCTCCACAAGGAGTTTAGAAGCAAAATCCAGCAGGAGCTCCAGAGTATAAAAGAGAAGAGAGGCGCCTCTGAGTGTAGCAATTTGGTTACATTTAATGAAGGTACAACATTTAGCAACATATTGCTACACTTATAGGCGCCTCTCTTCTCTTATACTCTGTAGCTCCTGCTGGATAAGTGTAGCAATATGTTGCTAAGTGTTGTACCTTCATTAAATGTAACAATATTGCTACACTTAGAGGCGCCTCTCTTCTCTTTTATACTCAGTTGTGACATGACGCTAGTTGTATATCAAGACATCGCTTGTATATCAAGTCAAAATTTATTAAGAAATGTTGCTTGTCTTGCAAATCGCTCTCAAACCAAGGTTTTACTGTAGATCTGCAGGAGATCTGCATGGCACCAGCGATCTGCTGATGCTTTACAGGCTCCTGCAACAGAAAATAATAAATGCACATTTTTTGGTGAACGTCTCCCTTTTTAAAGTGGAGTGCCCACCAAAAAATGTTTTACTCACCTCTAAATGCCTGTTGCTAGGGGGTCCCTCGTAGTCTGCCACCTTCATTGCCCGGGCTGAACGTCACTTCCCCTAGGCGCCGCACAGTCATCTGGGACCTGTCATGTGTCCCAGATGAGTGAGCGTCGAATCACGGCGCCGCTTGTGCATGCCGGGTTCCCACATTAAGAATGCCGGCGCCGCGAGCGGAGCGGGGAACGAGGGGGGGGGTCTCGTTCCCCCCCACATCGCTGGACCCCGGGACAGGTAAGTGTCCGATTATTAAAAGTCTTCACCACAGTCATAGGGAGGTAAGTAAGGGCTAACAAAATAAAAATGGCTGCAGTACAAAAGCGGATACCAAAGGCTTCAATTGCCTTTGAAAAACGTAAGTTACGCTACAAAAAATGTGAACGAAGCCTTTAAATGTGCCCTTCACATATAGCACATGCTTTGGCAGACACAAGGATTCCTCTCTATGCAGAGTTCCTTCACAGTCCATGGTGTTGCAGACCTGAATTATTCGGCATGACATCTTTCATTCGCCTGAAGGATCTCTGCCTGCCAGAGTGTGAGATATCAAGGTGTGTCCTTATTAGTCCTTCCGCCCCTAGCCATAGAGGATTGTGTCTGGATATTCGAATCCTACAACTGGATACAGATGTGGCTTTGTGATGTAGCAATCATATTAGATTTTCTGCTAATCCTAAAGCAATGCAATTGAAAACATAAGATGTTGGCATCAATTGACTTTGGCGTCCAGAATTACCCAAATCAAACATGGCGGAAAAAAATCTGATCGCTTTTGACAAAATTACTGAATTTTTCTTTTTTTTTTCTTCTATTTCTGATTTGATCTTTTTCTCATTTAACACTCCATTGAGACCAATGCTTGAGAGATTCCTCAAAGGATAATGGCATATCAGGACTCGGGGCCTCTTTACAGTGCTGTGTGTTTTTAACATGTTTTTCATACTTGAAGTGTGTTTTTTTTTTTTTTTTGTATTTTATTTTCTTCCTTTTTTTTTTCTTTTCCTTATTTAATTTTTTTTTTTATTTTATTTTTAGCATATTTCATGAATTGGGGTGCATCCTATGTGTATTTTTTCTTTCTGCAAAAAGAAATACTGTGCAGCAAAAGGTGTGTTTTGTGACACATAGGGGGTTATTTACTAAAGGAAAATCCACTTTGCACTGCAAGTGCACTTGGAAGTGCAGTCGCTGTAGATCCAAGGGGGACATGAAAGGAAAATAAAAAACAGAATTTTAGCTTGCACATGATTGGATGATAAAATCAGCAGAGCTTCCACTCATTTTAGATCTACCCCTTAGATTTAGAGCGACTGCACTTCCAAGTGCACTTTCAGTGCAAAGTGGATTTGCCTTTCGTAAATAACCCCCCTAGTGCAAACCAGGCTTGTGCTCGGTTCACACTTGTGCGATGCGTGAGAACCCTGCGAATCCACTGCGGGTTCCCACATCGCACCCGACTCGTAAGGCAGTTCACACTGCCATATGTGAACTGCTGGGAGTGTCAATACAATCTTAATGACACCCCCATTTCAGAACGCATATCGCACTGCAAACTGACAGTTCGGACATATATCGGCTCGCATCCGATTCTGGTGCGGACTAAAAAAAGGGTACTGTGCGAGTTTGGTCTGAATGCGATGCGAATTTAGCCACACTATCTGTATGGCTGAAATCGCATCGCATAGACATTGCATGTGATTTGCAGTGCGGTGTGAATCTCATTCGGTCTGGCACCACGCACTGTTGTGAACCGAGCCTTAAAGAGAGCTTACCACAAAGCAAATCGCATGCAGGATTTAGTTCTGATGGAGGCAGTCATTCATTGATGAGTGCAGCATGTTTGTGGCTGAGCGTGCACACCGAGTCGCTGCCTTGGACTTGAGAGCTGAGCGTGCACACTGAGTCGCTTCCTTGGACTTGAGAGCTGAGCGTGCACACTGAGTCGCTTCCTTGGACTTGAGAGCTGAGCGTGCACACTGAGTCACTGCCTTGGTCTTGAGATCTGAGCGTGCACACTGAGCCGCTGCCTTGGACTTGAGAGCTGAGCGTGCACACTGAGCCGCTGCCTTGGACTTGAGAGCTGAGCGTGCACACTGAGCCGCTGCCTTGGACTTGAGAGCTGAGCGTGCACACTGAGCCGCTGCCTTGGACTTGAGAGCTGAGCGTGCACACTGAGTCACTGCCTTGGACTTGAGAGCTGAGCGTGCACACTGAGCCGCTGCCTTGGACTTGAGAACTGAGCGTGCACACTGAGTCGCTGCCTTGAAGTTCAGCGTGCACACTGAGTCGCTGCCTTGGACTTGAGAGCTGAGCGTGCACACTGAGTCGCTGCCTTGAAGTTGGCATACAGCATGAGTACCAGAATTCCTTCCTCTATCAGAACCTAACCATACTCACACGTGTTTTGCATCATGTTGGTGTCTCTTTAAGCTGAATATTTTATTTATGCTTTTCATTAAAAAAGGGGGAAATCCTCTTTACAAATAAAATTCTCTCATACAGGTACTAGATGTAAATACAACCACAAGGTACTGAAAATTCATGGATTGGATTCTGTGCTTTCATTGGCACCTTCTATTGGTTTTCTCACTACCCTCTTGCCCTGCATAACCTGCAATTCTTTCTTGGGTTGGTGTTCAGCCACTTACTGGTGTACTGTGTGACACGGAGAGAGTCGCATGTTCTGCATAACTGTTTTTTCCAGGTAATTCTCTCCACTTCGGGTACAATTCAGTAAACCCATATGGGCCCAGCACAGGTCCACTTTAAGCTGTGTTCATGATTGCCATTCCCCACATTCCATATACCCCCCCCCCCCCCTCTGTCATTTTATGTAATGTAATATAATGCCTATATTCCTACAATCTTCTCCATATATGAACAGTGACATGCCAGAGTATAATTTATTTAAGTTGCACAAATATTCGTTGAATGATCTGTACAGCTATTATTGTTAAATGTAAATAAAGTTTTTGATTTTTATCCACTTCTCAGTTTCTGACTTTAAAGGAACAACCCCCAAGTATCAAGGAAAACCATCCAGCAAAATGTTAGACCAGCTGAGTCCTCAGTTTAAACCGGCTAAATACATATCAGGTGCATCAGAATAAGATGTTCAGTGTCCTATAGCTTTTTTTTTTTTTTTCTTTCTGAAGCAGCCACAGCATAAGTAGAAAAGCGTTTCCCCTGCCAGCAGCTGCAGAATGGGAACATTTCTCTTTGTATGGACGCAGTGGTCTCTCTGCAGAGGTCTCACACGTCCCCCTAATGAGTTGGTGCTATAGTTCTGCAATCGGCAAACCACTGCTTCCATTAAAAAAGAGAAATGTTCCCCCTTCTGCATCATGCTGACGGGGAGGGGGGGGGTCTAAATAGAAAACATGAAAACACCTTTTCTTTGACTATACCTACAGTGTTTTTAGCAGATTTTTAACTAAAAGTTCTTTTTAAAAGCCAGTCGAGGCTCCTTAATAAAAAAAAAAAATGTATCTAAATCCACTTGGGGCGCCTCACATCTTTGCTATGCGGCAACACATGCAATATTACACATAAGAATTTGCAGAATGAAAACATTTCGTTTCGATGCGTTATTTAACCACTTGCCTACCAGGCACGAACACCCCCTTCCTGACCAAGCCATTTTTCAGCTTTCAGCGCTGTCGCATTTTGAATGTCAATTGCGCGGTCATGCAACACTGTACCCAAATAAAATTTATCATTTTTTTCCCCACAGATAGAGCTTTATTTTGGTGGTATTTGATCACCTCTGCGGTTTTTATTTCTTGCGCTATAAACAAAAGAAGAGCGACAAGTTTGAAAAAACATAATATTTTTTTACTTTTTATTATAATAAATATCCAATTTTTATTTATTTTTTTAAACAAATTTTTTCCTCAGTTTAGGCCGATACGTATTCTTCTACATATTTTTGGTAAAAAAATCGCAATAAGCGTATATTGATTGGTTTGCGCAAAAGTTATAGCGTCTACAAAATAAGGGATAGATTTATGACTTTTTTTTTTACTAGTAATGGCGGCGATCTGCGATTTTTATCGTGACTGCGACATTTCGGCGGACATATCGGACACTTTTGACACACATTTTTGGGACCATTCACATTTACACAGCGATCAGTGCTATAAAAAGGCATTGATTACTGTATAAATGTGACTGGCAAGAAAGGGGTTAACACTAGGGGGCGCTGTAGGGGTTAATATGTTCCCTAGGTTAGTGATTCTAACTGTGGGGGAGGGGACCGATCGGTGTCCCTATGTACAAGGGACACACCATCGGTCTCCTCTCCAGTGACAGGACGTGGATCTGTGTGTTTACATACACAGATCCACGTCCTGCTCAGTTACTGGGCAATCGCGGGTGCCCGTCGGACATCGCGGCCGCCGGGCACGCGCATCGGGTCCCCAGCGACGCGGCTGGCCCCTAGTGGCCAAAATGTTAGCGCCATCATATGACGGCGGCCCGCCACAAGAGCCGAACCGCTCCGCCGTCAATTGACAGTGGGCGGTCGGCAAGAAGTTAAATAATTTTGTTTTAGTTACATTTAATTTGTTTTTGGTATTAGTTATGTTTCGTTTATTTGTTTTCAAATTTGATTTAGAATTATCGGAATTCAGTCGAATTGAATTCAATTCGAAAAAATTTGAATTGGCATTTAAATTCCATTTTATTTTATTCGAAATTCAAATTTCAGAAGAATTTCTATTTTATTCTATTCTATTTTCTTATCTTTTTCCATTATTTTTTATTCTAATTTTGTTTTTAAATTTGATTTGGCCTAATTTTTGTTTTTCGTTATTTTTTCATTTAAATTCCTTACTTGTAATTCTGATTTCAGATTCAGAATAAATTGAAAGTCCCAACTTGACCTCTTCCCCGCCCCCCCCCCCCCCCCTTTTCCTCTCAGAATAAAACAAGTTTCACATGTATAATGGCGCCTTGATACGCCGGTGACCATATGCATTGCACTGGGGTAGCTCATGTATTTGTACAGGCTGCCAGCACACAGAAATTGCACAGTTTCAGTGCCGCTACAGTATAATAAATAATAAATACACGCATCTTCGCACCATGTGGGAACACACACACTATTTCATGCAAAAAGCACTAAAAATGCAGAGGTGTGAATGCAGCCTAAGAAATAATGGAAACTCAGAAGATTCGTTCCACAACCATTTATTCATCGTCCTTCAATTTATAGTCCATATAAAAAAATTATAGCAATGTGGTTGTGTCACTATAAAAAAATGTCCATCCACAAATGGAAGCCTTCACAAGGGGATTGGAAGCAAAATCCAGCAGGAGCTCCAGAGTATAAAAGAGAAGAGAGGAGCCTCTAAGTGTAGCAATATGGTTACATTTAATGAAGGTACAACATTTAGCAACTCACATGGTTGATGATTAACCACTTGCTGACCGGGCCATAGCTGAATATCGGCTACAGCGCGGTCGGATAACAGAGTTGTGACCGTCGTGTCTCCCAGACCTGGCGTGTCACGGATCGGGGTAAAGGGCCAGTGACAGCCGCCCTTTACTACGTGGTCACTCCGTCCAATGATGGAGTGATAACTGGTAAACAAACCAGGAGCATGTCCGGTTCAGCTCCTTCCCTTTCCTCATACCGATCGGTACAGTGTATGAGGAGAGGAGGGAGCCTGTGCAGCAGCGCTGTGGGCTGGATCTGAAGTACCCACAGCGCTGATCTGTGCCCACCACTGGCTTATCCATCCACATCCATGCGCCATCCCTGGCTCATCCATCCACATTCATGCTTATCCATGCTCCATCCCTGGCTCATCCATCCACATTCATGCTCATCCATGCTTCATCCCTGGCCTATCCATCCTCATCCATGCTTCATCCCTGGCCTATCCATCCTCATCCATGCTCCATCCCTGGCTCATCCATGCGCCATCCCTGGCCCATCCATGCTTCATCCATGCTCCATCCCTGGCTCATCCGTCCACATTCATGCTCATCCATGCTCCATCCCTGGCTCATCCATCCACATTCATGCTCATCCATGCTTCATCCCTGGCCTATCCATCCTCATCCATGCTCCATCCCTGGCTCATCCATGCTTTATCCATGCGCCATCCCTGGCTCATCCGTCCACATTCATACTCATCCATGCTCCATCCCTAGCTCATCCATGCTCCATCCCTGGCTCATCCATGCTTTATCCATGCTCCATCCCTGGCCCGTCCATGCTTCATCCATGCTCCATACCTGGCTCATCCGTCCACATTCATACTCATCCATGCTCCATCCCTGGCTCATCCATCCACATTCATGCTTCATCCCTGGCCTATTCATGCTCCATCCATGCTCCATCCCTGGCTCATCCATGCACCATTCCCTTGCTCATCCATGCGCCATCCCTGGCTCGTCCATGCTTCATCCCTGGCTCATCCGTCCACATTCATACTCATCCATGCTCCCATCCCTGGCTCATCCGTCCACATTCATACTCATCCATGCTCCATCCCTGGCTCATCCGTCCACATTCATACTCATCCATGCTCCATCCCTGGCTCATCCATGCTTCATCCCTGGCTCATCTGTCCACATTCATACTCGTCCATGCTCCATCCCTAGCTCATTCATGCTCCATCCCTAGCTCATTCATGCTCCATCCCTGGCTCATCCGTCAACATTCATACTCATCCATGCTCCATCCCTGGCTCATCCGTCCACATTCATACTCATCCATGCTCCATCCCTGGCTCATCCGTCCACATTCATACTCATCCATGCTCCATCCCTAGCTCATCCATGCTCCATCCCTGGCTCATCCATGCTTCATCCATGCTCCATCCCTGGCTCATCCATGCTTCATCCATGCTCTATCCCTGGCTCATCCATGCTCATTCGTGGCTCATCCGTGTGACATCAGTAATCATCTGTGCCACATCCATGCCACATCCGCACCACATCCATGCCACATCCGCACCACATCCATGCCATGTCAGTTCTCATCAGTGCCATATCGGTGCTCATCTGTGCCACATCAGTGCTCATCTGTGCCACATAAGTTCTCATCCGTGTCTCATCAGTGCCACATCAGTTCTCATCAGTGCCACATCAGTTCTCATCTGTGCCACTACAGTGCCCATTAGTGCCTCACAAAAGTATAATAGGCAGTCAAATTATATTTGAAATGTGTGTCCCTAGAACACCTGGCGGTGCCCCCTGCATGTTGGGGCTCTGTATGTGGTCAGGCTGTGAAAAAGTCTCACACATCTGGAATCACCATACTCGGGAGGAGTAGCAGAATGCATTTTGGGGTGTCATTTTTGGTATGTAAATGCTATGTGTTAGAAATATCTTATAAATGGACAACTTTGTTTAAAAATAAAACCAAAATACACCACTGCCTGCAGGTAAAATGAATATCTCCAAACCCGTAAGGCTTAGGAGATATTCAACTTGCATTCAGCTGCTAACGTCATCGGCGCATATGCTCTGAAGGTCTGCTGGAAAATCAGAGCTCCTTGCCGGATAGAGTACTCCTGTGTGGATGGGCAGGGGTGACATCATCGCGGCTCCGGCCACTCACACCACCGAAGCCGCGAACCTGAAAGAAACGCCCCACTGCCACGCCCCCTTAACCACTTGCCGACCAGCCACTGTCATACTGCGGTAGGTCGGAACGATCCTGCGAGATGACGTAGCTACATGTTGGCTCGCGGGATCAGGATAGGCAGCGTGCCCGCTGCACTGCGGGGGTGCCGATGCTCGTGGTCGGCGGTCATCGCGGGCACCAGTGGCAGAACAGGGACGTGTGTGTGTGTAAACTCACAAATCCCTGTTCTGTTCTGTGAGGAGTGACCGATCGTGTGTTTCTAATAGCTAGGAATCACGATCCGTCATTTCCTCTAGGTCAGTCCCCTCCCCCTACAGTTAGAACACACACAGGAAACACAGTTAACCCCTTGATCGCCCCCTAGTGTTAACCCCTTCCCTGCCAGTGACATTTTTACAGTAATCAATGCATTTTTAAATATATAAATGTGTAAATGACAATGGTCCCAAAATAGTGTCAAAAGTGTCCGATGTGTCTGCCATAATGTCGCAGTCCCGATAAAAATCGCAGATCGCTAACCATTACTAGTAAAAAAAATTATAATATAAATATAATATAAAAAATAATAATAATAAAAATGCTGTAAATCTATCCCCTGTTTTGTAGACACTATAACTTTTGCGCAAAGCAATCAATATACGCTTATTGCGATTTTTTTTTAAATTTTTTACCAAAAATAAGTAGAAGATTATATATCGGCCTAAACAGGAAAAATTCGCTTTTTTTTTTTTAAAAAGGTGGATTTTTATTATAGCAAAAAGTACAAAATATATTTCTTCAGAACTGTTGCTCTTTTTTTGTTTATAGCGCAAAAAATAAAAACCGCAGAGGTGATCAAATACCACCAAAGGAAAGCTCTATTTGTGGGGAAAGAAATGACATCAATTTTGTTTGGGTTCAAAGTCGCACGACCGCGTAATTGTCAGTTAAAGCGACGCAGTGCTGAATCGCAAAAAAAAACGGCCTGGTCATTCAGCAGCCAAATCTTCCGGGCTGAAGTGGTTAAAGGAGAATTATACAGTGCTTTTTTTTTTTAACCACTACTATTCCTTTATATTGGCTTTTGACACTTATAAATGCAGCAAGTTAGAAATCAGATGAAAGGTTTAGTGCTGGAAAACACTTTTTGAAAGATAAAAAGTGCATTTTATATACATCTATATAGATCAGACCAAAAATGAGGGACAAATGAGGAGGAATGAGGGACAGAAGGACATTGCTCCGAATTAGGGACAGCATAGCTCCCAACTGTCCCTGATTTGGAGCAATGCCCCTCTGTCCCTCTTTCCCCCTCATTTGTCCTTCATTTTTTGTCTGATCTATATAGATGTATATAAAATGCACTTTTTATCTTTCAAAAAGTGTTTCCCAGCGCTAAACCTTTCATCTGATTTCTAAATTGCTGCATTTGTAAATTCCATAAGTCACTATAAAAGGAATAGTAGTGGTAAAAAAAAATAAAAAGCACTTGTGGGTTGTTTTTTTGTGCAATTCTCCTTTAAGAGGGCGTGGCCAGGGGTGTGTGTCCTGTGCCTGCATACTTTTGCTGATAGGTGTCCCTCATTCCCATCTGAAAATGAAAAAGTTGGGAGGTATTCTGGCAGTGAAAGGGTTAAAAATCCCCCACCAATCTTCCTCCCCCCTCAAAAAAAACCCACCCCCCCCCCACACACACATTGCTCTGGTGATCCTCTGTGGATGTTCCAGGTCAGCACTGTCAGCTTCCTGATGACATTTGGAGGAAGTGACTGATCAGCAAAAATTTGGTAAAAGTTGCAGCAAGTTTAATCATGAACTCCGGAGCTCCGCCCCCTTTTAAATCCCCAGCCACGCCCCCCGCCGCTGTCAGTCCGCTCAGATCTCCGGCTGCAATGGAGATCAGCTTCGCCGGGCGCAGGGCTCTGGTCACCGGGGCAGGGAAGGGTGAGTGCTGAGGGGGATGCAGGGGAAGGAGAGGCCGGCCCGAGGGGGTGTATGTAACGTCTTCTCTGTGCAGGGATCGGGCGGAGTGCGGTGAAGGCTCTGCGGGCCGCCGGGGCTGCAGTGATCGCTGTCAGCCGAACTTCGCAGGACCTGGAGAGTCTGGCCAGGGAGGTGAGCGCTGCTATACCGCCATCTAGTGGACGGATTTCAGTATTACAGCAGGCTGGGTTATATATATGTATGTAGATGAGGTATAATGAAAAATAAGTATATACTGTACAATCTGTGTGTATGTATATGGCATATAACTGTGGTTATATGGGATGGTATGATTTATTGTTTGAACTAGATGGACTTTGTCTTTTTTCAACCTGACTATGTATAGGTAAAATAATGTTTGTTTTATATTTATGTGTATATGGTATAGGTAATAAGAACTTTTTTTTTATTTATTTTTTTCTATCTATATCTCTATATATATATATATATATAAATATATATATATAGATATATATAGATATAGAAATTGGGGCAGCCGATGGCCGATATATGATGCAGATTTTTGCGGCCGATTTTTTTTAGGCCGTTTTTTTTTTTTTTTTTTTTGGTGGCTGTGGAGGAGGGGGGTTACAGAGAGGTGGCTGTGGAGGAGGGGGGGGGTAACAGAGGTGGCGGTGGAGGAGGGGGGTAACAGAGGTGGCGGTGGAGGAGGGGGGGGTAACAGAGGTGGCGGTGGAGGAGGGGGGGGGGTAACAGAGGTGGCGGTGGAGGAGGGGGGGGGTAACAGAGGTGGCGGTGGAGGAGGGGGGGGGGTAACAGAGGTGGCGGTGGATGGAGGAGGGGGGGGGGTAACAGAGGTGGCGGTGGAGGAGGGGGGGGGGTTACAGAGGTGGCGGTGGAGGAGGGGGGGGGTTACAGAGAGGTGACCCCCCCCCACAGCCACCTCTCTGTAACCCCCCCCCCCCCCTCCTCCTCCACCACTAACGTATAGAGGTGGCTGTGGAGGACATTAAATAAAGTCTGCAGGGTACATGCTGGTATCTATCCGCATGCACCTGATAGGGCTAGGTGCATGCAGATAGACGCTGACCAGCCAATCACAGAGCAGGAGAGATGGCAGCATCCAGCAGGCTCCGCCTTAGCAGGGAAGCAAGTGGAGCTTAGCTGGTGCTTGCCACGATCTCCTGCGGAGGCTCCTCTCTTGCAGCACGCCGGAGGGGGGCGGGGCGGAGCGGCCGAAGGGGGGTGGAGCAGAGCGGTCCCGTGCTTGTGAAACTTTCTTCCCATTTACCTTCTATAATGGCCGGCCGCGCAGGGGAAGATGTTACATGCTACTGTAGCGGGGGCACAGGTCTGTACTGCAGGCAGCCGGGTATAGCGTTGCGGCCGTGAATCGGCCTGGTTTACACAATCGTCCGATGCCGATTTCATAAAAATGGCCAAATATCGGCATACCAAGAAATTTTGGACAATTTCATGCTCCCAACTTTGTGGGAACAGTTTGGGGTTGGCCCCTTCATGTTCCAACATGACTGTGCACCAGTGCACAAAGCAAGGTCCATAAAGACATGGATGAGCGAGTTTGGGTTGGAGGAACTTGACTGGCCTGCACAGAGTCCTGACCGCAACCTGATAGAACACCTTTGGAATGAATTTAAAGCGGAGACTGTGAGCCAGGCCTTCTCGTCCAACATCAGTGCCTGACCTCACAAATGCACGTTTGTAAGAATGGTCAAACATTCCCATAGACGCACTCCTAAACCTTGTGGACGGCCTTCCCAGAAGAGTTGAAGCTGTTATAGCTGCAAAGGGTGGGCCACCTCAATATTGAACCCTACAGACTAAGACTGGGATGCCATTAAAGTTCATGGAAAGGCAGGTGTCCCAATACTTTTGGTGATTGTGTTTGTGTTTGTGTGTGTGTGTGCGCACACACACACACACACACACACACACACTCTCTCTCTCACAAAAGTGAGTACACCCCTCACAGTGCACAGTATATTTGCCTTTAGTATATGAACCTCAAAGTGTTCTGTTGTTGAGATGAGGATCTGATCACATTTTATGGCAAATTACGTCAGAAGGCCAGCTAATTCCAATACTTTTTATTGCCACTATACATTGGTCCAGGTTGGACTAATGTAACTATGTATGAAATATCCATACCTGGAAAATTTTTTTTTTTCCTTTTTAATTTTGCAGTGTCCTGGAGTGGAGACGATCTGTGTGGATTTGGGGGATTGGTCAGCGACTGAAGCTGCCATGAAATCAATCGGGCCGGTGGACCTTCTTGTGAATAATGCAGGAGTGGCTCATCTGCAGCCATTTCTTGAAATCACACAGGACGCATTTCATAGGTTTGTACATATTCCTAGCGGTATAGTTTTCCATTTTAGTTTCTGCTAAAGGGGTTGTATAGTAGTTTTCTACTTCTTTATTAATCGTTAAAGTTCGTTAAAGAGGAACTGCAGTCTGTTCACATATTTTGTAATAAAAACATCTTTGAAATTCTGAATCTTCCCTCCAACCACTTTGCATATTATTTTATATATACTGTGATTCTGTACTTGCCAAATATGCTGCAGAAATCTCACTCCACTGAGTCTGGCTGCAGCCATTTTAACTGTGGGCAGCTGAAGCTGCTGCCCGTTCATTCCTGGATTTACACAGAGGCACACGTCCAGCAGCTCTCATTGACCCTCTTGAGACTCCCAAACCCCCCCCCCCCCCAATCCGTTCCTGGCAAACTCTCACAAGGGTGTTGTGCATGATATCATAAGCCTAGGCTTTTTACCAGACAAGAAACAGGAAGTGGGCTGTATAAGGTAATTACTGGCAGAAATGTTTTGTTTTATTTTTTTTACTATCTAAAGTTAAAACAACAAGGGCAGAACATTTAATAGATGGAAAGTTGAAAAAAAAAATGACTGAAGTTCCGCTTTAAGGAACACAGGATCAGGATGATTGGGTTATACTGCCACCTTCAGGAGCAGTTGGACACTGGCAAACAAAAAAGCTGTTGGACAGCTAGGTGTAACCCCTCCCACTCCCAGCATGCTTCAGCTTTTTGCTAGTGTCTGAGGATGAACAGCTTTTCTCTAGTCTCTTCTTTTTTCTTTTTTTTTTCTATATAATATTTCTTCAATCAAACCTCCAGATACGCACTGCTGATCTTGGCTCACTATGCAGCTTTCCAGATCAGCTAACATTCAACACCGCCTTGGAATCTGAAGCTGGAAGCCCCTGGAATAAAGATTAGGGGGGGCTACCCTAGAATATGACCCAGCGGCGCTGTCCATTCTTTCGGGTGCTGTGTCAGGTAGCCGCAGAACGCTTTCAAGGTTCAGAGTCATGGTACTGCCTATGGCAGGGATATGCAATTAGCGGACGTCCCATCATGCCTCTACCTATGGGTGTCATGCTTGTGGCTGTCAGTCTTGCTATGCCTCATGGGACTTGTAGTTCTGTAAATCAGAAGGGAATTTCCTTTACTGCCTGGATGTATTATCTACTGCATGGGTATACCTCTCAGCCACTGCTTCCATTGTAAAGACCGATTTTGCTTTTAGTCAGTCCTGATGGCGTCTGTAAAGGGGAGCTCCACCGTTTTCCAGTTGCTCAGACAGATCATTGTTCAAGCTTATGGTCTTAAAGGCAAGGTTCCCACGTTTCTTGTCAAAGTGCACTCTACGACGTGATCTGTGAATGCTTCTTGGGCTTTTAGGCATCGGCTTCCAAGATTTGGAAGAAGTTGGTAGATTTATGGTGCTACAACCTTTTAGGTAGATATACTTTGGTTTTATCGAAAAAGTTCTCATGCAAAGTCCAATGGTGAAATCAATAAATCTATCCACTTGTGAAAACCAGTGTGAAAAAATAAAAAATAAAAAATCTCCACCGATCACCGTGATCCCACCACCATCACAGCTCACTTACCACATCCCAAGACCCCGCATTACAGAGCTCTGGCCAAGCTTGCAATACAATCCAATCTGGTGGCTCAGGGTTTCTCACAGCATGGAAGATAATAAATTCTCTAACGATCAATCGCAGGCAAGAGGAAGGAGAGGAGGAAACCCCCATAGTGTAGTACATTAAAATTGCTTTATTAACCACTTCAATACAGGGCACTTTCACCCCCCCCCCCCTTCCTGCCCAGGCAATTTTTCAGCTTTCAGCGCTGTCACACTTTGACAATAGCACACTTTGTCATACAGCACTGTAACCAAGTGACATTTTTATTGTTTTCTTCACACAAATAGAGCTTTCTTTTGGTGATATTTATTCACTGCTGGGTTTTTCATTATTTTTTACAAAAAAAGACATATTTGAAAAAATATAAATTTTTCTTAGTTTCTGTCAGTACATTTCGTAAATAAGTAATTTTTCTCCTTCACTGATGTACACTGATGAGGCGGGGACTTATGGGCACTAATTAGGTGCCACTGATGAAGCACTAATATGCTGCACTGATAGGCGGCACTGGTGAGCACTGATAGGTAGCACTGGGCACTAAAAGCCAGCACTGACTGGCATCAATAGTGGGCACTGATTGCTGGCACTTCTGAAGCTTTATTGTAGTCGGGGCACTGATCAGTGCCCTGATTACATCTCTTGCTGTCCCCTGCGAGGAGATGCTAATGATTGGCTCTCCTAGCCACACACACTCTGTGTGAGGCGATAAGAGCCGATTACCGGCACTTGTTTACATGTGACCGGCTGTGATTGGACTCAGCCGATCACATGTACCACAGAGATCGGGGTCACGCTGTGTCCTAGGGAGCAGCCGTTCGGGGGCGCCGTCATATGGCATCCACCCAGAACGAGAGCCGCACCGTCCCTCCGTTGTTTTGACGGTGGGCAGGCTGCACGTGGTTAAATTTATAATTTACTAACAGGAGAAGAAGTGGTGGCATGACATACAAACAACGCTGAACCGCGTCGGAGTGAGGACCACCCCTAGGCTCCATCACGCCAGCGCGGTCCAAAGTTGTTTGTATTTCATACCTAATGTAATTTCTACTCCTGTGAGTTTATTATATATTGTGTATCTTAATACAAGCGATTTTTAACCACTTGCCACCTGCTCACCATCAAATGACGGCTCGTCATCCCAGAATGACCGCTCTTACACGCCGATCAAGGCCCCGCCATGCTGCTAGGACACCGTGCGATCCCGATCTGTGTAAAGAGCTGCGCCTCTTTAACCATGTGATCGGCTGTGTCCAATCACAGCCAGTCACATGTAAACACAGAGATGCCGGTAATCGGCGCTCCTCGCCTCACACTGACAGAATGTGAGGAGAGCCGATCAGCGACATCTCCTCACAGGGGACAGCTAGGTATGTAATCGGTGCCCTGATTACAACTAATGCCCACCACTGCCAGCAATCTGTGGCCATTAGCGATGCCAGTTGGGCAGCAGTGATCACTGCTGCCCACCAGTGCCGCCTATCAGTGCCCACAAGTGCGGCATATTCGTGCAGCCTCATCAGCGCCCATCAGTGAAAGAGAAAAAATTACTTATTTACAAAATTTACTGCCAAAAACTAAAACTTAATTTTATTTTATTTTTTTTGGAAAAAAAAATAAACCCAGTGATTAAATACCACAAAAAGAAAGCTCTATTTGTGTGAAGAAAATTATAACATTTCACATGGTTACAGTGTAGCATGACCGCGCAATTGTCATTCAAAGTGTGACAGCGCTGGAAAAATGGCCTGGGCAGGAAGGGGGTGTAAGTGTCCGGTATTGAGGTGGTTAATGTACTACACTATGTGGTTTCCTCCTCTTCTGCTAGCCTCAGATCGATCTACATATTGCTGGATGATCGTTGGAGAGTCAGACCTCTGTTATGCGGGGTTTTGGGCTCTGGTAAGTCAGCTGTCATGGTGATCGGTGAAGGAGATTTTTTTCACAAGTGGATATATTATTGATTTCACCATTGGACTTTGTGGGGTTGATTTACTAAAACTGGAGAGTTTGCAATCTGGTGCAGTTCTGCATAGAAACCAATCCACTTCCAGATTGTGTGTTTTTTTTATTTTTTTTTATTTATTTTTTATTTTTTTCTTTGTTAAAACTTAATTAAACAAGCTGGTTACCATGCACAGCTGCACCAGATTTGGCACTCTCCATTTTTTGTAAATCAACCCTAATGTGAGGACTTTTCGCATTTTTGATATAACTGTGATTTGCATGTTTTATGTAAATATAACAGCACAAAATATTAGGAGGTATCATTTTGGTTTTGATATCTGAGTATTGGGATATCTGTGAGTGCTGCTGTTTCTCTTAGTGCACTGACCCGCACACTTTTAGTTTCACATATTTTCCAGCACTAAGTGCAGTTTTTTTGGGTTTTAAAGATACTTTGGTACCAATCTGTTTAAAAAAAAAAAAAAAAAAAATGGTACTTGTGGTATGGCTGAGCCAATTTGGAGTGAGGAAGCTAAAAGGTTTAAAAACAACTTCTGCCTTTACAACCACTTTAATTTGTCTGCCCCTGAATATTACTATCACTGTTTTTATTTTTTTTTTTGTTTTTTTGTATCTTACCTGACATTTGCTTTTTGTTTAGGAGCTTTGCAGTGAATGTGAGAGCTGCAGTTCTTGTATCTCAGGTAGGTCATAAATACGCTCTTAGCCACGCCGATCTGTACAGATGATACTCCAGTATCCATATCTGATATGCAGTGCTGTCAGGCCGTCTCCCCGTTATGATGCAACCATGTACCATGCAGTGCAAAATCAAGAAAAAGCAAGAAACTTTCCCTCTGTGAAAACACGATTCCCCTTTTGCTCCTTGTTGGGGCTCTATACATGCTGAGATTCAAGCACTGTTGCCCCCAAATCATTTGTATCCTTCAACAATCTTTGCTTGCGTCTGGCAAACCTTGCCCCTGCCAACAATTTAATGACATTCTTATTCTTGCCATCAGATTGTGGCACGACAGATGGTTGAGCGCGGAGTACCTGGGGCCATTGTCAACGTGTCCAGCCAGGCATCTCAGGCGGCCCTTCAAGATCATGCAGTATACTGTAAGCACTACGGATGAAGAATTGAAATTACAGCGTATATGTGTGACCTGGTTTATATGCCAAAGGATGTCTTTTAGCCAATTTTGTGATCCAGGAATATCTTCATGGCTACACAGCCAGATCACTGACCCCCCCAGTGCACTTAGGGAATCCAGCTCCGTCAATCCTTCAATTAGCCGTACATTGGTGAGGAGATCCCTGTGCTCAGGCCTCTTAGTAGCTGTATGCTGCACAATCAATGCTCCAAATGGTCTCTGGAGGCTATTGCCCAATTCTCAGAGGTATGGCTGGTACGGGGGGCAGAGCACTGGCACAGCTGATTTAGCAAAGTGAATGACCCATTGAGAAGGTGCCACACTTCTTCCACTTACAGGTCTCCATAAGACTATAAATCAGGGATATGCAATTAGCGGACCTCCAGCTGTTGCAAAACTACAAGTCCCATCATGCCTCTGGGCAGGGGCGGATCCAGGGGGAGGGCAACGGGTCAATTCCCCCCCCCAACCGAGAAAATAGTGAGCAGGCTGTGCTGATGCCGACCGCCCATCAGGACACAGGGCAGCGGCGCTGAAACTGACCGGCTCTGTGAAGGGACACAGGCAGAGCCGCAGCTGCGGGGGATTTCCACCCCTCCTTCTCTTCCTTTAGGCGAGCAGCTTTCATTCACCTGGCAATCCTATTGGCTACATTCAGGCCAATGGCTGGGAAACTAATACCAAGAGCATTATGGGACATGTAGTCCGAGATACCAGCAGGCCCAGGACGATTCCCTGAGAGTGCACTGCAGCCCCCAACATGCCGAGCGAGAGGAGGTCTGTGATAGGAGAAGAGGGACCATAATGCTGTCGGGTGGAGGGAGCCACAAAGAAAGTGCCAGTGATCTGATTCTACTATATATCCCCCCAAGGTAAGAACTTACCTCCAGGTGGGAGGATGAGGGGAGGTGGGGATGCAGGCTTCCTTAGAGGTACAGGACCTTATCACTGGCTGCTCCCACCCTATGCTCCCTTCCACCTGACTGCTCCCACCCTATGCTCCCTTCCACCTGACTGCTCCCACCCTATGCTCCCTTCCACCTGACTGCTCCCACCCGTGTGTGTGTGTGTGTGTGTGTGTGTGTGTATACATTTTATAGATGCCCCCCTTACTTTTGTCCCTAAATGTGAAAGCTGGAGAAGCCACTGTCTCTCAATGCCCCCCTGCATCGCCGCATTTCTGCATCTAAAATAAGACTGCCATTACTGTGCAGGCGCCGGCAGCAGAAAGATGACATCATCTCTCACTGCCCCGACTCTGGAACAGGGACACTGTCACTGGCCACTGGCAAGTGACAATCTGCATCTGGTGACAGGCAACTGTAGCAAGTGACAAGCTTCATCTGATAACAGGTGACGTGGCAAGTGACGCGCTCAGGGCTCCCACTGATTCTGCATTATATTTAATTTTATATTACAATGTATTAATAGAAATAATGCGCTTCAATCATCCTGACACCATATTAACCATGGTGCCGTGATGATTGAAGCGCCAACACCAGCCATTGCCCGCAAATATTTTGGCAGTGCCCCGCCCGAGATTAGACTCTGGATCCGCCCCTGCCTCTGGGTGTCATGCTTGTGGCTGTCGGTCTTGCTGTGCCTTATGGGACTTGTAGTTCTGCAACAGCTGGAGGTCCCCTAATTTTCATATCCCTGTTATAAATGGACAGTGAGAGGAGAAGCAGAACATTAATGAGCTCTTATCTGTGTAACTCTGCTCTCTCCTTCTGTTTGCATGCTCCTTGTCCTGCTTCTCCCTCCGCTGTTAAAGCTCTGCTGTACAGTAACCTGCTAGAGGCTTATATTGTCAAATTCAGATACTTCTTATATTTAAAAAAAAAAAAAAAAAAAACTTGTAATGTTGAATTAATGATTACAAATCAGCATTACTGTGTCTTTTCAGATTTGCTTAGAGGTCAACTTTAACAATAAGAGGGATTTCACCCAATGATTATATATATATATATATATATATAATATATATATATATATATATATATATATATATATATATATATATATATATATATATATATTATATAATAAATATATATATTTTATTAATTTTTTTTTTGTTATTTATTTATTTATTTTTTTACAGGTGCCACAAAAGGAGCTCTTGACATGCTCACAAAGGTGATGGCACTTGAACTGGGTCCAAAAAAGGTAGTGTATACATCCTTCCTTCTTCCTTTTTAAAAAAAAAAAAATAAAACAAAAAAAAAAAGCTCCTAAAAGTAATTTTTAAACTGCCCCCTGCAAAGAGAGAGTAATACTACTTACCTGTGCCACTGTCTCTTTTTAAGAGCTACATTGGTAGCTCCTAAATAGATGGCAGACACTGTGCTTTGGGGCACTACATTGGCTTAGTGGTTAACACCACTTCCATTGCTGAAACAGGGTGTCCTCAGTTCTAGGACACTGCCTGCATGGAGTTTGTATGTTCTCCCTGTTCTTCTTAGTATCTGGCTTAATCCAAAGGGTAATTGCCTCCTTTTGCCCTTGTATGTGTGTAAATGTATGTATGTGATATTGGTACAGAAGGTTTAGGAATGTAAGCTCTTTGGGGACTGGAGGGCAGGGACTGATATGAATGTACAGTATGGTGAGCGCTAAATCAATTGTTGGCGTTTATATACAATAACTACCTGTGGTAGTAGTAATAAAAAAAAAAAAACACAATTCTGGCCATGTTAAATGCCTGGTCCTCCTTGCTGGTTCTGCCCCCCACTATGTCACTACAGGATACCATTTTCGGATAGAGCAGGAACACTCTCTCTCTATCTCTTCATTCACCAAAAAAAAATTGTCTACGGATGTAGTTTTTAAAACTGATATCTTTTTCAAGTAGATGTAGACATTTTCTGAAATATTGGCTTCTGGGTGGTTGATACATAGCTCTCCGTCCTTTTTTTTTTCTTTTTTCTTAGATTCGTGTCAATTGTGTGAACCCCACAGTGGTAATGACTGATATGGGGCGTGCTAACTGGAGCGATTCCCAGAAGGCTGAGCCAATGCTGAATCGGATTCCCATGGGACACTTTGCAGGTGAGTGGTGGGTCCTAATGTTGACCTAAAGTCAGCTCTAGCCATTTATTTATTTGAATAAAGTGTGCAGGAGCCAGAATCTCTCATGTTTTATTTGGTGCCTCTGTTCTTCTTCAGAAACTTCTAATCAATTCCTGTCCTGGTGACAACTGTACAAATAGTTGTCACCTCGACACAGGGACCGACGGCAATACAAATCGAATTGATATTTTAGCTCCTCCACCATACATTTTATATATCTGTATTATATTTTATCTATCTATCTATATCTCGAGTATAAGCCGACCCGAATATAAGCGAGGCACCTAATTTTACCACAAAAAACTGGGAAAACTCATTGACTCGAGTATAAGCATAGGGTGATAAATGCGCAGCTACTGTAAGTGGCAAAAGAGGGTCAACAATGCCCATTTGCAGCCTCACTGTGCACATTTGTAGCCATAGGTCCCCCGAACTTCAAACTTGGTAGTTAAGGGTTCCTAGCTGTAGCCAAAATTTGGGGTCTCTGGAACCAAAGGGTCCCGAAATGACATTGCTGCAGATGGACACAGTTGACCGACTTTGGGGCCCCCGTATCTCGGGGCCACTTGGTGCTAGGAACCTCAAACTTGTTGTGCAAACCTAGAGGAACTAGCATTACAACATATCGCCAAGTGGCCCCAAAATCGGTTTGGAAAATGTCAAGCACTTTTCTGCAGCCGAGAATTGCATTTTCCGAACAGACTTTGGGGCCCCGTATCTCGGGGCCACTTGGTGCTAAGAACCCCATCTTTGGGTATGTTGTAGTGGGATTGCACACCAAATTGGGGTTCCTAGCACCAAGTGGCCCCGAGATACGGGGGCCCCAAAGTCGGTCAACTGTGTCCATCTGCAGCAATGTCATTTCGGGACCCTTTAGGTGCAGCTAGGGGGCATCTAGGAACCCTTAACTACCAAGTTTGGAGTTCCTATCACCAAGTGGCCCCGAGATACGGGAGGCCCCAAAGTCGGGTCGGAAAATGTCATTCTCTGCTGCAGAAAAGTGCTTGACTCGAGTATAAGCCAAGGGGGGCACTTTCAGCACAAAAAAATGTGCTGAAAAACAATGCTTATATACAATTTTTTTATATATATATATATATATATATATATATATATATATATATACACACTGCTATAGTGCGGTCAGCAAGTGGTCCCTTCTTTATGGGAGGGGGTTGCCACTTCATCCCTTTAAAGCCTGAACACTATAAATGTATACAGGTTCTGTGGCTGATTAAGGTGGTAGTTTCACTTGGTGCCTTACTCACATTAAATTGGCCTCATGACCTGTGTAAGTCATGTGTTTGCATTTAAAAGGACGAGGTAGCAATCCTAGGGGGGGTCGTTTTGTGTTTGTGGGGGGGGGGGGGGGTTGGGTTGGGTTTATCTGTGTGGGGCCCTACAATTTCCAGTGGCAGTCCTGACCAAGTTCCTTTTGGGGACAGGGACTGATATGAACTGTGGGATGTATCCTTGCCTTGCACGTTGCTAATGTTCAATCTTACCTCTTTATTTTCAGAGGTGGAAGATGTAGTCAATAGCATCCTCTTCCTGCTCAGTGACAAGAGTGGGATGACTACCGGTGCCTGTCTGCCTGTGGACGGGGGCTACCTTATCAGCTGAGAGGTCTGAGGGTTCCAACGCACTGAACCGCAGACAAGCCTGCAACATCTCTGCTCTTTAATTGGCCGTGAAGCGCGTAGGTTACAGAGGTCTGCAGCTGCAAGGCTTTAACTAGAGCATTGCTTATTCTTCCATTCAGCTCCTGAAGGTGTGCGGATTAGCGATTAGACTCATGGCAGCAGTGTATAATGAGACGATCTGTAAACTTGGTGTGTTCATCGCTGGCTGCCTTAGAGGAAAATCAATAAACCATTACTGAGAACATGCTTGAGCCTGCATTATTATACACGGTTTGCTGGCTCGGAGAGGTCCGGAATAACAAAGGTGCACTTGAAAGAGGACCTGTCACTTTTTTAAAAATCTTTTCTTTTGACAGTTTATTTGCTGATTTTATGAGAGGTTCAGATACATTTCAGTCTTGTAAAACGGCCGATACGTATTCTTCTACATATTTTTGGTAAAAAAAAATAGCAATAAGCGTATATTTGTTGGTGTGCGCAAAAGTTATAGTGTCTACAAAATAGGGGATAGTTTTATGGCATTTTTTTTTAATATATATATATATATATATATATATATATATATATATATATATATATATATATATATATATATATATATATATATATATATATATATATATATATATATATATATATATATATATATTTTATAATTTTTTTTTTTTTTTTTTTTTTTTTTTTTTTTTTACTAGTAATGGCACGATCTGCGATATTTTTTTTTTTTTATTTTTTGGTCACTGCGATATTGCGGCGGACACATCAGACACTTTTTGACACCATTTTGGGACCATTCACATTTATACAGCGATCCGTGCTATAAAAATGCATTGATTACTGCATAAATGTCACTGGCAGGGAAGGGGTTAACACTAGGGGGTGATCAAAGGGTTAACTGTGTGTCCTAGGGAGTGATTCTAACTGTAGGGGGAGGGGACTCACAAGGGGAGGAGACCGATCGGTGTTCCTCTGTACTAAGATCACATTATCAGTTCTCCTCTGACAGGTCTTGCACGGTTAACAGGCAATCGCGGGTGCCCGCTGGACATCGCGGCCGCCGGGCACGCGCATCGGGTCCCGAGTGACGCGAGTGCGCCCCCGAGATGGCCGGGAAGCCCAGGACGTCATACGACGCCCACCCAGGATGGGAGATCCCATCTGCGGACGTTGTATGACAATGGGTGGGTATTGAAGTGGTTAAGATAAGAGTTATTGTAAGGCCTCATACACACTGGACGTTATAAAAACGCCAGTACCTTTGCAGTGAGTTTTTCAATGTTTTTGCAATTGCGTTTTCCACGTTGGCGGTTTTTCCCTTTTTTTTTTTTATTTTTTTAAATTTATCAATGGATCAAAAACGTCAAACGCTGGTGAGCCGCGTTTTGTCAGCATTTTTTTGACGTTAGAGCATTTTTACAGCTTTTGTTGTGTTTTTTTTTTTTTTTTTTTTTTTTTTTTTTAAAGCCAAAAAACGCCCCAGCCAAAAAATGCTGATAACAGCCTATGTGTGTATGGACACATAGGATAACATAATGGGGAGTTTATGGACTGTAGAAGAAACGGCTGCTGTAAAAACGTCCAGTGTGCATGAGGCCTAAAGAATCACTTTATTTTTTTTCAAATAACAAACATATCCTACTTACCTGCTCTGTGTAATTGGTTTGCACAGAGCAGCCCAGATCCTCCTCTTCTAGTGTCCCCCGCCAGTGCTCCTGGCTCCTCTTTCCCCAGCCACTGAGTGTCCATCATAGCAAGCTGCTTGCTATGGGGGCACTTACAGTGGGGGGAAATAATTATTTGATCCCCTGCCGATTTTGTTTGCCCACTTACAAAGAAATGAAGAGTCTATCATTTTTATCGTCTGTGTATTTTAAATGATAGAGACGGAATATCAACCAAAAATCCTGAAAAAACACACAATACAAATGTTATAAATTGAGTGGCAGTTTAGTGAGTAAAATGTCAGGGCTGGGCTCAGCCCTTCCTTCTCTGAGTTGGCCGCTCAGCTGTCGGCTAATTTCCAGCTCCTATCTCTCCACAGTGACTCACCTGTTGATGATATCCTGCTCCTCAGTCCTGCTTAAGCTGTCCAGTCCAGATGATCTCTGCCTTCTCCTTGGTCACATCTCTAGAGATGCTCTCCTGTGTTCCTGTTAAAGACTTGCTTGGCTGACATTTCTTTCTGGCTCCAGATTCTGCTTGCTGTTCTACTACGCTCCTTTTTGGCTTGTCTGACTATCCATTCTGGCTATGTTTTGACTACACACACACTTCTTATTACGAATATATAATTCGTATTTTAAAAACTGTTTTCGGCCAAGTGCATCCTGCATTTTTGGTTTTGGTACCAAAATTTTATGAAAATAGAAAAGGTTTTATTTGATTTATTTATATATTTTTTTATTTTGAAGGGAAGAGTTGAAGCTAAAAGTTTAACCTGCTAATGAAGTATTAGCAGGTTAAACTTTTAGCTTCAACTCTTCCCTTTTATGATTTTTTTTTTTTTAAATAAAACCTTTTTCTATTTTTATTACATTTTGGTACCAAAACGGATTTAAAAAAAAAAAAAAAAATCCTAAAGGGAAGAGTTGAAGCTAAAAGTTTAACCTGCTAATACTTTATTAGCAGGTTAAACTTTTAGCTGCAACTCTCCCCTTTAGGATTTTTTTTTTTTTTTTTTTTTAATTCTTTTTCTTTTTTTTTTTAAATAAAACCGTTTTGGTACCAAAATGTAATGAAAATAGAAAAGGTTTTATTTAAAAAAAAAAAAAAAAAAAATCCTAAAGGGAAGAGTTGAAGCTAAAAGTTTAACCTGCTAATAAAGTATTAGCAGGTTAAACTTTTACCTTTTTAACTCTTCCCGCACTATCCAAAACTTTTTTTTTTTTTTTTTTTTTTTACTGGTGTTGGGTATTAAATATAAATAATTAACTTGCATTACGCCTCATCAATGGAAGTCTGACCCCCCCCCCCCCCCCCCCCCCCCCCCCCCCATTTGGCAGTGAAGTGCACTTTCAGGTATACATTATCCTTCTGTCCATCAGTATTGAATATTTCCAGTTTGATTAATGCTACATACCTCATCATGGAAGAAGAGATCTGGCCTATTAGTTCCCATGTATATAGTAAAATATTTGCTGTATTCTCTGGTCCTTTTTTATTAGAACAATGGCTGGTCGTAGGCAAATGTCTCGGTGAGGATTATTATAGGCAATAAGACATTAGCAGCTTCCAATGCAACTCTTCCAATTCTTGGTTCAGCAACACACGATGAAACGTTTCCCTTTCCCATATACAAGACAATCTCTCTCTCACCCAATCCTTATTTCTGGAGCCAATGCCATTGGACCACTGCTGGCTGAAAATCATCTAACAATCCTTTAGTTAACAGGGACCTGGTTTTGTCACCGTGGCAAAGTCATCCAGAGGCTACTACTGCCAAACCATTCATAAAGTGCTTTGCGCATGCGTAGTAGGAACTCGCTGTGAATCCGCAAAGCCTTCACTACTGGGTTCCCTTACCACAAATGGCAGCTGCAGCACCCGAGAGCCGATTTTAAAAAGAAAAATAAATCGGCTCAGGTGAAGACACTGTGGGATCCCTGACAAAGCTTCCTCCTATCTCCACTCTAAAGATCGTACACACGATTGGATTGTTGGCCAACAAAACCGTGGACTTTTGTCCGAAGGGCGTTGGCCCAAACTTGTCTTGCATACACACGGCCACACAATTGTTGACCAACAATTCCGAACGTAGCGACGTACTATGGTGTTTTTCAGCTCTTTAGCGCCACCCTTTGGGCTCCTGCTAATTTCGTGTTTAGTAGAAGTTTGGCGAGTGTTGATTCGCACTTTTCATTTCACGCTTTTCATTTAGTTTCTGAACGGCCGTTCGTCAACTAGACATGTTGCGGAATCGGAGGAGATAACGTGTTATTTATTAGTGACCTTGGAGTTATTGCTTTGACATTTTTTTGGTTGAATAATGATTTGATTTGGTATATTTTTGGGTGCATAAAATGCACTTTTTGGTTAAGTTCTAGCATGTCTCATTTTATTTGTTTTCTTTTAAAGCACAATAAAAAAATTGTGGAGAATAATACTTGGCTATGTGTTTTTACTTCAAATGACAGTTTGGGAGTCGGCAATTACATTTAAAAAAATACAATGTAAAATTAACCGCTTCCCGACCGCCTCACGCAGATATACATGAGCAGAATGGCACGGGCAGGCAAAATCACGTGTATATATACGTGATCCTTTAAATGCCTGCCCGTGGGTCGCGTGCGCGCCGCCAGCGGCACGCTCGCGACCCGGTCGGGAGCTCCGTGATGACGGCCGCGGGACCAGCGGACCCGATCGCCACTGGTGTCCCGCGATTGGGTCACGGAGCTGAAGAACGGGGAGAGGTATGTGTAAACAAACCTCTCCCCGCACTTCCTACTCTGCCTGTCATTGATTGGCTGTTCCCGGTCATCGGGAAAGCCGATCAATGACGTCAGCCCCGCCCCCTAATGTAAAAAAAAAACACACACACACGTCACAGCCCATAACCCCTCCCCCTAGTGGTTAACTCTTTCACTACAACTGTCATTTATACAGGAATCAGTGCATTTAAATAGCATTGATTGCTGCATAAATGACAATGGTCCCAAAAATGTGTCAAAAATGTCCGATGTGTCCGCCGTAATGTCGCAGTCACAATAAAAATCGCTGATCGCCGCCATTACTAGTAAAAAAAAAAAATATTAATAAAAATGCTATAAAACTATCCCCTATTTTGTAAACGCTATAACTTTTGCGCAAACCAATCAATAATCGCTAATTGCGATTTTAAAAAAAAAAATTAAAATATGTAGAAGAATACGTATCGGCCTAAACTGAGGAAAAAAAATGTTTTTTTATATATTTTTTGGGGCTATTTATTATAGCAAAAAGTAAAAAATATTGCATTTTTTTCAAAATTGTCACTCTATTTTTGTTTATAGCGCAAAAAATAAAAACCGCAGGGACGATCAAATACCACCAAAAGAATGGTCTATTTGTGGGAAAAAAAGGACGCCAATTTTGTTTGGGAGCCACGTCGCACGACCGCGCGATTGTCAGTTAAAGCGACGCAGTGCTGAATCGCAAAAAGGGGCCTGGTCCTTTGGCTGCCAATTGGTCCGGGGCTGAAGTGGTTAACAAGGGACACCAACATAGTTGTATCTTTGATCTTATAAACTACGGGATAATGGTGTTGTGGTAACTTGCCCAAATAATAAAAAAAACATAATAATATTCTTGATATCACTAAAAAAAAAAAAAAAACCTTTGAAAATTAATTTACAATAACTCCATCGGTATCACCAGCAAAGCGTCTTCATTATTATCCCATTAAAGAAGAAGAGAATTGTGCGCTGCATTTGGATATTTCATAATTTGCCGCGTCACGAATGTTAATTCTCCATTACGAACGCGAGTTTACTAGACCAACCGCTTCTGGCTCGTCCTTGCTTTCGAGCATACGTGTTTGTACTTCTGACGGATTTGTGTACACACGCTCGGAAAATCCGACAACAGACATTTGTCCGCGGAAAATGTGAAAACCTGCCATCCAACATTTGTCCGCGGCAAATCCGCCAATTGTCCGATGGAGCGCACAAACGGCTGGATTTTTCCAACAGCCTGTCGTCACACAATTCCCGTCAGAAAGTCCGATCGCGTGTACAAGGCTTTAGGCTGGAGTCGGTATTCATCCACCAATCCTATGGCGGATGGTGTAAGCTTCACACACGGTCACAGGCAAAGCGACAGTAAAAATCAAGAGGACACTTTTTTTTTTTTTTTTTTTTAAACAAAATGTTATTTGAAATACACTTCTGGTTATTAAAGTTGCCTTTCCTACGGGAAAATCTCCTTCACGTTCTCCTCCGTCACAGCGTCTTAAAGCACCAAATACTCAACTAAGGCATTAAAGATACTCACACGTTAATACCGAATATTAAAACATCAACTACAGAGTTCACAAAAATGTTGGAAACCAGAACACATGACATGAAAACCAGACACGATCCCCATGCAATATAAAGGTCAGCGATTTTTTTTTTTATAATGCACCATGACACAGGCCGTCCACACTCCGCCCCTAATAGCAGTAGTTCAGTTTCTGGCGGTGGACCGGTCCATGTAAGATCTTCGCAGGACTCGTACCGCTGTGCCACATGTGCGCACACACACAGTGTCGGTTTATCGCTGTTAGCATTAACACGTACTCATGCGGAGGGGTCACCCACGAGTCTAGACCCATCGCCCCCTTGCCCGGAGTTGTGGTCTTCTCAGTGCAGAGGAAGCGCTTGCCCTCCGCCCACGTGTTTTGCTGCTTCACCCAAACCCCCTCCCACCCCCATGCTCCGTACATTCACAAAACACTAAACCACGGAAAACATCTGCGGGGTCTCCGTCTGCCCCATGCCGCCCTGTTTTTTTTGGTGGGGCTTCACGTCTTTGGAAAGAGATGGTATGAGTTTTGGTCCAGTTCTCTGACCGGCACCGGGGGAGGGGGGGGGGTCTCAGAACACGGTGCACTTCTTGCCAGGCCGCTTGACGGGGGGAGGGCAGAGGACGGCGCGGATGGCCTCGTCGAAGACAGTCTTCAAGCCACGTTGGGTGAGAGCCGAACACTCCAGGTACTTGACGGAGCCTTGTGCAAAAAAAAAAAAAAGAGTTCATTAGACCTCGGTGAGGGACACAACACGGGTTTGCCATCTTTATATGCAAGACAGTGGGGCTCATTAGCTAAATATGGGAACAGCCATCACCAAGCCGCCTGAAAATGCCAGCTTTCTGGCTTCTATACTTTTTAAGTCACTGACCAGTAATAGAACTGTACAGAACAAAAAAAAATTGTTTTAAGTCATTATTTAAATAAATGTAGTTCAGTGGCATTTTCAGAATAAGGTCTGCAATGGTAACCTCGTTATTTCTCACAGTACATGGTATTTCTTTAAGCACTTGCCTACCGGGCACTTACACCCCCTTCCTGCCCAGGCCATTTTTTCAGATTTCAGTGCTGTCGCACTTTGAATGACAATTGCGCGGTTGTGCTACACGGTACCCAAAACAGTTTTATTTTTGTCAGTAAATTTTGTAACTAAGTAATTTTTCGCCTTCACTGATGTGTGCTGATGAGGCGGCACTGATAGGCATTGATGAGGTGGCATTTATGGGTACTGATGGGCATTACCGAGTGGCATCTCCACGCAGGGGTACATCTAGGAATGTAATCAGGGCACATTATCAGTGCCCTGATTACAATATAGCAATACAGTGCCCACCATCAGTGCCCATTAGCGATGCCAGTCAGTGCTGGCACTGATTGCCAGCACCGACTGGCATCGCTAATGAGCACTGATTGGTGGCACTTATTGCTGCCACTGGTGGGAACTGTATTGCTATATTGTAATCAGGGCACTGATGATGTGCCCTGATTACATTCCTAGATGTACCCCTGCGTGGAGATGCCACTGATCGGCTCTCCTCGCCATACACTCAGTGTGAGGCTAGGAGAGCCGAGTACCGGCATCTCCGTGTTTACATGTGACTGGCTGTGATTGGACACAGCCGATCACATGGTTAAAGAGCCGCGGATGTGGCTCTTTACAGATATCGGGGTCGCGCCACGTCCTAGCAACACGGCGCGTCCCAGAACGAGAGCTGCACTGCCCCGCCGTCATTTGACGGTGGGTGGACGGCAAGCAGTTAAGCCAGTTTTGAATAGTCTTGGGAAGTGTAAGAGCTCATTTACATTTTTGTATCAAAGTGATTGTTATTTAAAAAATTAATAAATAAATAAAAATGAACCCTTACAAACATAACAAGCTTACCTCCAACTGTGAAGCTGGTTTTGCACAGAGTGGCCCCTGAACCTGGTCTTCTGGGGTCCCCCGACGGCTCTCGCGGCTCCTCCCCACATCAGATAACCCCCTAGGAGAAACGATCTCCCGAGTCCAGCATTTGGCATCCATAGACGCCGAATATATGACTCGTGCCCGCTTCATTGGATTTGATTGACAGCAGCGGGAGCCAATCTATCCAATACCCGCCAGGTCAAGTTCCAGGGCTCATGTAAGTAAAACGGGGGCGGTTACTGCCAGGTGTTTTTTCACCTTAATGCATAGGATGCATTAAGGTAAAAAAACACAAAGGTTTACAACCCCTTAAATGCAGCCCATTTAAAAAAAAAAAATAGGCAACGCACCAAAACATTCCAGAAAATGAAACATGTCAAAACATGTGACACTATAAGGCCCCTTTCACACGATCGGTCCGCCTGGCCGTTTTTCAGGCCAATCCGAGCGGGCCACCCACTGACTTTTATGGAGAGGCGGGTGTCAGCGGATATGTATCCGCTGACCCCCCACCCTCCCATCCGATCCGGCAAGATCTGCTCAAAACAGACGTATGGTGATCCGTTTTCATCCGAATAGAGGAGAGCGGGACTCCGACAGGTCTGTCCCTGCACAGTGAGGGGACACAGACCTGTCACCCGCCTGCTCCGCGGAGCGATCCCCGCTAAATAAGCAGAGTCTGTCAAAACGGATCCGCCCCGTGTAAAAGGGGCCTAAAACAGTTTATAGAATGGCAAAATCCTAGTGCAATGTCTTACCTATTTCTCGTGCCATAGCCAGACCCTGAGGATACGTAATTGGCGACAACCGCTTGTCCCTCAGCCGTTCGATGGTGTCCTTGTCATCTCTCAAGTCCAGTTTTGTACCCACTAATATGATGGGGGTGTTGGGGCAGTGGTGTCTTACTTCTGGGTACCACTAAATACAAAACAGATTGCGTTTAGAACATAAAGCTTAACCATCTCAATACCGGGCATTTTCACCCCCCTCCTGCCCAAGCCATTTTTCAGCTTTCAGCGCTGACACTTTGAAAGACAATTGTGCGGTCATACAACACTGTACCCAGATGAAATTGTTATCATGTTTTTCCCCACGAATAGATCTTTCTATTGGTGGTATTTGATCACCTCTGCGGTTTTTAATTTTTTGCGCTATAAACAAAAGAAGAGTGACGAGTTGGAAAAAAACACAATATTTTTTACTTTTTGCTATAATAAATATCCAATTTATTTTTTTCCTCAATTTAGGCTGATATTTGGTAAAAAAAAAAAAAAAAAAAATCGCAATAAGATTGTATTGATTGGTTTGCGCAAAAGTTATAGTGTCTACAAAATAGGGGATATTTTTATTATTATTATTTTTTTTTTTTTTTACTAGTAATGGAGGTGATCTGCGATTTTTATCGTGACTGCGATATTGCGGCGGACATAACGGACACTTTTAACACATTTTTGGGGCCATTCACATTTATACAGTGATCAGTGCTATAAAAATGCATTGATTACTGTATAAATGTGACTGGCAGGGAAGGGGTTAACACTAGGGGGTGATCAAAATGGTTAATATGTTCCTAGGGGATTGATTCTAACTGTAGGGGGGAGGGGACTCACAAGGGGAGGAGACCGATCAGTGTTCCTCTGTACAAGGAACACATGATCGGTCTCCTCTCCTCTGACAGGACCGTGGATCTGTGTTTACACACACAGTGTAATTTCCTGCTTGTGTGATTGGTTTACTAATTTTCTGCACTAAGATAAGAGTCAGATTTTGGGCAAACAAATTTTTGGTGAGATACTCCCAAAAGGGAAATCAGGTCTAAAAGGGATGCCCTGTTACTTTCCTCAGAGCCCTGCAAGTGCAGCAGCTAATTATAAAATCACTCCCATTAGATTCACATGGACACAGAGAAGCAAACTGTTATTTCTTCAGAATAACAAAAAGGTAGGAATCTACAACAAAAGTTTGTTAAAAATCCCTGCAATGTACAGAGATCACCCGGAGGGAAAGGTTATTTTTCTCAGCAAAAGTGGAGTAACTTTTAGGTTACAGAGAGTCTTATGACTTCTCTCACTGACACCTCAGTTTTGCTTACTAGTAAGTGACCATGAACAGACAAACAAGGCAGATTTAAAGAAGAAGTATAGCCAAAGCTAATTTCCTATGGATCGCAGTTCAGTGGTGGCTGGTGGTTTTCTCTTTTGGGCAGGTGGGTGCAAAGCATCCCCCCCCCCCCCCTCGATCAGTTGGCTGGCTGCGGCAACCCCCCCCCCCCTCACCTGGAGGACTGTCGGGACATCAAAGCCCCGTACTTACCCCATCTAGGAAGTGGAAGAGCAGCTTTCTTCCTCCTCCTGTGGTGTGGATCACGGCGGCTTCCGTTATGATCCACACCACCACAAAACCATTACACAGAGCAGGTAAGCATAACATGTTTCTTTTTTTTAACCACTTGCTTACTGGGCACTTAAACCCCCTCTCCTGCCCCAACCAATTTTCAGCTTTCAGCGTTGACGCACTATGAATGACAATTGCGCGGTCATACAACACTGTACCCAAATTACATTTTTATAAAAAAAATTTCACCCAAATAAAGCTTTCTTTTGGTGGTTTTTAATTAAAGCTGGGGGTTTTTATTTTTTGCTAAACAATAAACGATGGAAAAAAAAAAAAAAATTCATGTTTCATAGTTTGTTATACAATTTTGCAAACAGGTAAATTTTCTCCCTCATTGATATGCGCTGGTGGGGACAGAGAAGGCGACACTGATGGGGACAGCTAAGGCCGGTACTGCGCATGCGCGGCTAAATTCCGAAAACTACCGAAGCTAAAGAGATGCGAGGGAAGTATACACCGCTAAGGATGCCGCACTGATAGGTGGCCCTTTCAATTAGGAGTGTATTTTTTTAAACTTTTTTTTTTTTTTTTTTTAACAAACAAGATCAGCTGTGCGGTGTCCACTTCACTCGCATCTGTTTCGGTTCGGCAATTTCCGGAAGATGCCTAGCCATTCGTACTGGGCACTGATGAGGTGGCACTGATGGGTGGCACTGGTGGGCACAGATGAGCTGGCAGCAGTTCTCTTTGATCGGGACCGATGTCCGGCTCACAGCCACCGGTGATCGGCTTTTTTTTTTTCTCCTCACGCTCTCAGCGCAAGGAGAAAAAAAAATAGCTGATTACCGTCTTTGTTTACGTCACATGATCAGCTGTCATTGGCTGACAGCTGATCACATGGTAAGAGGTCGGGATCGACCGCTTACTCCGATCTGTGATCAGCCAAGTCTCATAGACTGCAGGGGGCGTGCAGGCTGCTCGGGCATGGGAGGACGTCATTAGACATACTCCCGGCAAAGTAGGTCCGTGCTGTAGCCGTAATTCGGCTATAGCGTGGATCTGAAGCAGTTAAAATTAAAAAATAAAAACAAGGCTTTAGTATCAGTTAAAGTGGGGTTGCGGCCAAAAAAGAAAAATGTGGCTTAAAAATCATAAAAAAAATAATTGGAAAAAAAAAAAATGCCTGTTGCTAGGGGGTCCCTCGTAGTCTGCCACCTTCATTGCCCGGGCTAAACATCACTTCCTGTAGGCGCCGCACAGTCATCTGGGACCTGTCATGTGTCCCAGATGAGTGTGCGTTGAATCACGGATGCATGCGCAGTGGGTGCCTGGCTGTGAAGCCACAGCCGGGTTCCCACATTAAGAATGCCGGCGCCGCGAGCGGAGCGGGGAATGAGGGGGGGGGGTCTCGTTCCACCTCATCGCTGGACCTCGGGACAGGTAAGTGTCCGATTATTAAAAGTCAGCAGCTGCAGTATTTGTAGCTGCTGACTTTTAATTTTTTTTTTTTTTTGTTGGCACTCCACTTTAAACTGTCGATTTAACTGTTTCCAGTTACATTCAAGGCATGCCGTAAATGATAACTGACACAGTTGCTTGTGCTCTCAATTGAACGGTCAAGCCATCAAATGGTTGGAGTCATTAACCTATGACATGTGCTGCACCTTAGCAGCGGCAGATCAGACTGATTCTAAGCAGCTTCCTTGGCTCTGAAGGATGGGAGGGTTTAGTTCCACTTTAAGCATTTCGCCCCCAAGCCTTACGACATCCAATGTGTCCTATGGGACGGCTGGCCTTTGTTACCTTTGCTCTGACGTTTTCAAATGACGCCGGACTGACGAGGGAGAAACAAATCAGGAAGACGTCCTGCAAGAAGCAAAAATGGCAATATATGAGTTATGTGCACAGGTCAACGCCGAGCGCCAGGCAAACCGCTAAATACACAGATGAACTACATATACAGGAGCGGGCTTAGACCCCCAAAAGGGTTTTTATATCTGTCCACCCAGTCCTGAGATTTACACAGCACAGCGGAGGGCGGGAGTCACAGCAGGGTGTATTCCTCTTCTGTACATGTATCTGCCTGCCTCTGCTGCTGTTAAAGGGGGAAGAGGGTGGGAGACGCGCAAGGTCTGCACCGAGGGCGGGAGCTGACCGACTCTTCTTTGTAAGAAGCGAAAAGTTGGGCAGCTCCCGCTCCTTGTGAAGGCCTGCCATATATTCTGCCCACAACGCTGCTGCGAGCTTAACAGCAGCGGCAACGGCGGGCAGACAAATACATATACAGAAGAGGAATCCACCTTGCTGCGACTCCCGCCCTCCGCTATGCTGTGAGTTTTAACACCGACAGGAGCGAAGTCCATTCAGGTTGCTCAGTGGTGCGGCCGCGGTCCGGACAGAACTGGCACTCGGTCCGTGTCTGGACCGCGGTCCGCCATTTAGTGACGCCTGCTTTAGAGGATACATTACATAAAGCTTACTCACCGTCTGAGGGTAGGAGAGAGGTCTCAGCCTATCGTAGTCTTCTTGACCGGCGGTATCCCAGAGTCCCAGGTTGACGGGCTTCCCATCCACCATGACATTGGCTGAATAGTTGTCAAATCTGTGGGTGGACAGTCAGCAAAATCCATCGTTTACGATTAATAAAAAGACTAACTGCTTCACCTTGTCGGCCGTGTGTGTGTGTGTGTGTGTGTATATATGTTTAACAGCGAATACCGATACTTTCAGTAACAATTACCGATACCTTTGCGGTGCGATTTGAGCCCATACAAAATGAATGTTGTGCGATTCCTGTCCGAATCACATGCAGCTTCCTGCACCGCTCCTGTGTCAACCCAGCCTGGGTTGACACAGGAGCGACATGGGAAACCGCATGTGATTCGGACAGGAATCGCACCGGTTTCCCCATTCGGACAGGAATCGCACCGGTTTCCCCATTCAAACAGGAATCGCACCGGTTTCCCCATTCAAACAGGAATCGCACCGGTTTCCCCATTCAAACAGGAATCGCACCGGTTTCCCCATTCAAACAGGAATCGCACCGGTTTCCCTGCACACTCTGCAGTGTGAGTCGAGTGCCCATTCATTTTTGTATGGGCTCGAATCGCACAGCAAAAAGGTATCGGTTTCAGGTATTGGAGCACTTGCACGAGTACTCATGCAAATACTTAGTATCGGATTGGTGCAACCCAAATAAATACACCCAGACCACCCTAAATGCAATTTTCTGTGTTTCACCTAAAAAATGGCATCTTTATAAATAATCACTCTATTTTTCTATCATCGTAATGTTGCAGCCTCCTTTATTGTTAACTGTATTCTAATAATAAAAAAAATGTAACAAAAATAAATAAATACATTTTAATTTAATTAAGTAGTGAATTAAAAAAAAGAAAAACAACTATATTTTATATATACAGTATATATATTTTTATATAAATAAAATTACTCCATTTTTGTATAATAATGTTGCAGCCACCTTTATTGTTAACTGCATTCTAATACCTAAAAATAAAAGGTATTTATTTTAATTTACTAATGAATATAAGTAAATAAATTTTTTTATATATATATATATATATAATAAATATATATATATATATATATATATATATAAAATAGGGTGGGTTACTTCCTTTTCTCTATTCCTTTCTGGAGTGTAGTGTCAGGGTGGGCTCCCAATCTTCCACCAATATTCAATAGAAAAAACGTCAGGACACGTTCTGCAATGCAAAATATTTTGCATTGGAGAACATGTCCCTTTGTTTTTTTTTTTTGTTTTTTTTCTCTTCTCTCTCTCTCTCTCTCTCTCTCTCTCTCTCTCTCTCTCTCTCTCTCTCTATATATAGATATAAATAATAAAAAAAAACACTAACTAATCACTTTATATTTGGGTGCAAAGTGTATAATAATGTTGCAGACACCTTTATTGTTAACTGCATTCTAATACCAAAAAATAAAATTTTAATAAATTAATTTTTTTTAAATTTAATTACCTAATGGAAAAAAAAAAAAAAAATATATATATATATATATATATATATATATATATATATATATATATATATATATATATATATTTATTTAAAAAAAAAAACAATCACTCCATTTTTGTATGATAATGTTGCAGCCACCTTTATTGTTTGAACTGCATTCATTCTAATACCAAAAAATAAAATAAAAACAATTAAAATGTACTAATAATATATATAAATTCCTTTCTGGAGTGTAGTGTCAGGGTGGACTCCCAATCTTCCACCAATATTCAATAGAAAAAATGACAGGACACGTTCTCCAATGCATATTTTGCATTGAAGAGCATGTCCCGTGGTTTATATATATATATATATATATATATATATAAAAAAAATATATAATAATTATGAAATATTAAATAAAAAAAAAAACACTAACTAATCACTTCATATTTCAGATTTGGGTGCAGACCAGTAAGAGGAATCATCAGGGTTCTTGTATCTCTTGGTGACAGACGTGGGAACTGTGCCCCCCCCCCCCGGGTTCTCAACTCCGCCCCCTTTGGCACAGCCATTCAAGAGGAGGCTTC